>CM039677.1:247393366-247644639 GCA_022496015.1 Hordeum marinum | reverse complement strand
TTCCGAAAGATTTAACCCGACAGGGGTGCTCTAACTAGTCCATCACAAATAACCACACTCCACGGGAATAGCCTCGATCGCGGGTCTCGCGATCATCATAGGTAATTCCAAAGGAATTCCAACACCTCGTGTAAACCCGAAGAAAATCAGAGTCCACGCGCAAGACATTGGATAAAGGTAAAACAAATCCAGCAAGACCACCTGACGTGTCGACGAACTCGATAAGAGCCGCGTATCTCCTTCTCAGGACACGGCAAATGAGCAGTACGTACGGTGGCCTGATAGAAATCCCTCGAGTTGCCCCGAGGTGGCCCCGCAAGTGGCTCTATTTTTGGACCAACACTCATGAGGAGCACTGGCCCGGGGGTTGATTAAATTATCCACAGGGTTGCAAAGCCCTATGCAAGTTCATTAAGTTATTAGCAAATGTAGTACCAATGTTGGGTCTTGCCAGACAAGTTTTAATCTCAACCGAATAAACAAGGGGGTCCCCATAACAACCCCAAGCGTGTTAGGAGCACAAAATATGGAAAACATAACACTGGTAACAAGGAACTAATGGCGGTAACAGCGGAACAAATCACTTAGCAAAAGGGCAAGCCTTCCACCAATACCATATATATATGTGCATTAACTAAATAACAGAGTTTATTGTGATATCCAATCCATGTTATCACATGGAAAAACCTGCACCTGCAACTACGCATGCTATAAGAGGGGCTGAGGAGCGATAACTTAGCCAATCAAGGTTTGCTAGGATGTGAAGGTTACAGGTTGTCATGGAAAAATGGGGGGGCTGATATCAAGTGGCAGGTAGCACAATTGTAATGTTAAGAGCGAGAAACTAGCAAGCAAAAATAGTATTGGGATCCGGGTACGATTATCTTGCGTGTTGTTTCTTCAGCGGAACAAGTAGCGGGATCCTCATAGTGGTACTCTCCTAGGTCATCATACTGAATATCAACACTCGTGTCTACGCAAGATAAATAGCATAATAAACATCCAACCAAGGTGCAATGCACAATCAAAATGACACATGATCGTTTACGAAGAATTCTAACGTGGCAATCCAAAACTAGTCATGTTTCACGTGCAAAGTTGTTTATTAATGAATGTGGACAAACCTCATGTTAAGTTATTTAGGCATGCACGAACATGGTAAATATGGATGCAGCATGCAAAATCGATAGAAATGCATATAAAGATCACAAGAAACGGAGTTACGGTTCTCACGATACGCCCACGACAAGGTACGAAGGCAATACCACAAGATCACCAAGCCATGGGCTCATTCTTGGCATTCCAAGGCAGCCACTGGACAGGTGATGAAAAATCAATCACAATAGACTCGACAGTTAATCAATTCCATGGATCATAGCTCCCACAATCCACAAAAAAATAAAACACTAAATCTGCCACTAAACAGCAACATAGCAACTTCTATAGCTCACATCTGGAGCTACAAAAGCCTAGAGCCACAAACAAGACATGGACAGAATCTACTCAACACACACAACAATTCATCAAATTACACCACCAGAAAAGGATCCACACATCAATAAGGAAGAAGCAAACAAGTTGGCATGATGAAATAGTTCTCTGGGACTTAGTGAAAATTCAAGTTTTCTGGAATCTGAGATTATAAAGTAGCATGTTGACAGCACTGGTTAAATATGCTAGAGAGCTCCTATTGGCATGAACATTAACAGGATGTCAGAAGGAAATATATACTACAAATAACTAGCACTGAGCATGCTCAAATTCCAAACATATCAGTAGATGCAACCCACTCTACATGGCAAAACAATAACAGCAGAACTCCCAGACTTAGTCATTTAAGCAAGCTGAACAGAAACATAAAGTTGCTTACTAAACAGCATGGTTCCCACTTATCTGGTGAATTATAGTAAATAAAAAAAATTCTAGGAAATTCCCGACAACTTTAACTAGCAATCTCATGTTGACAAGAACTTAAAAGCACATATAGATTAATTCACAACAAAAAGACAAAAGGACATCACAGCATGAAAATGCAGTATTGTCAAGTTGCCCCAAAGTCAAATATGACTTCACGTATGCATCCATGGGTTGATTATACCCCAAAATCATTACTCAGACCCATATGCTTGCATGGAACAAGACGGAGTAAAGCTAGGTCGAAATTTGACCCTATAAGTCATAAGTGACTTATGACACATAAGCAACTTAATAAAAATGGCCCCAAAAGGTCATGCATCCTATTGCTACTAGTTGGAAATGGATAAATAGCATATTACGGACATGATATCATGGACTAGCATCATTGCAAAGATGAAACTAGCTAGAACAGAAACTGTGCTTACTATGTACATAAAAGAGAACACCTACACATGGAGCTAATCATTGTATGTGTAACATACACACACCTCTCATAACACCTACACACCACACACCAAGCACACCACACTCAAGCATGTGTGTATATAGGCACACATGCACTTTCATACATGTATACCCACATACACCTACACACATCTACACACTACACTCACTCACACACATATATGGGTGTATGCAAGAAGCACACACACACACACATCCTACACTACACACACAACAAAGACACACACACACACACTCAAACATTGCACACACGCACATATCTGGCAAGAGTGAAAGAAAAACATGGAATGAAAAGAAAAACACAAAAAAGGAAAAGGGGAGGCTTCGGGGCTCGAACCCCTGACCTCCTGGTTAGAGAACGAGCCGGCCACCACTGCGCTATCGAATCGAAACTTAACAGAAGGAGGGAACGATCTATTTTATACACACACATATATGGTTCTACTGACGAAACTGAAGAAAGGCAGAGCAATAGCGACAGGCAACGACGGCGGCCAAATTGCGGCGACACACGACGGATCCGGCGACCCTAACTCCTCACGCACACGCAAGAACAGCTAGGGAACCCATTCCCCTGCTCACCTTGCGGTGAGGAGGAAGGAGGCGAGCGATAGGTGCTCGACTAGCTCTTGGCAGCGACAAACAACGGCGGTGAAGAACTATGGCGATACACACGGAGGAGAAGGCCTACGGGGACCGGCAGCTCACCTAGGGGAAGGTGACGATGAGCCGGCCACGATGCAGTCAACGACGGGGAAGAAGGCGCCGGAGACAAAGTAGGGGAAGAAGACGGCGGTGCAGGGCTTCCGGCGATGATGAGGAAGAAGCATAAGGTGCGGCCTTGGCGTCCCTCGAGGATGTAGAGGATGAGGAGGAGGAATATGGCGATGACGGCATGCCCTCGATGACCTCTTGCTCGAATGGCTCGCTGGAGAAGCTCCCATGGCGGCGAGCACTTCTCTGAAACTCACCCACACACTCTCTGGCACCTCTGAATCCTACCTTGCCGAGGACAGGAGAGAAGGAGATAAAGGGGGCGGCGGCGCATGGAGGGAGTGGAACCCTAGGGAGAAAGACACGCATGTCGAGGAGGCAATAAAGGCGACGGGGCAGACGGTGACGACGACAGAAAAGGCGGGGCGGAGCTCTCTGTCTCACACTGCACTGACGGAGAGGGGACGCGAGCAGGTAGCCGTCCTTGCTCCCGTGGGCTGGGCCGCGGCCCACTCTCTCCCTCTCACTCACTCTCAACTAAAACATAGAAAAGCAAAGGGTTTTTCCATTTAATAAAACCAGCCACCCCAATGTAAATCCCGAGAGCAATTTAAAAGGGTTTTGAGCAAAAGAAAAATAATTTTGAGGAGGAAATAATGTGCACCTTTTATTAAAAATATTAACTTTATTTATTAAACAAGTAATTTATTTAATATTTAAAATGACAGCTCCTGTTTAAATAAAATTAGAAATACCCATAACCCCAAACATCAAGACTATCATACTCACTATTCATAAAACAAATGGGGCCACCTCTTGAACATTTTTAAACAATTTGAAAAGGCAAATAACTTTGCTCATAAAATAAATATGAAGAGAGGGGGAAAGATGAGAGGTGATGTGAAGGAGAAAAGAGAGGGGAAGAACAAGAGGAGGAGCACACATGGAACCAACCACACACAAACATGTCCCACATCACAAATCAAACCAACACCACCATCTCACATCATTCCAAGGCACTTGCAAAGTCACATGGCAAGAAAAGAATGAAATGAGAATGATGCATGATGATGCATGAATGAAACACACATGAATGACAAGGAGCAAACATACATCTCATAGCTCATGACACAAGGTTCGTACATGTGGTTACATGCCAAATAAGGTAGGGCCAACACTTGGGCTGTCACAACTCTCCCACACTACAAGAGGCGACCCGAGATCTAGGAACAAAAGAAGTCTGGAAATTCGGAATGGAGAAGGTCCTCGCATTCCCAATTAGCTTCTTTGTCGGAATGATGAGATCACTTCACCTTGAGGAACTTGATAGACTTGTTGCGAGTCTTACGCTCAGTTTCTTCAAGAATGGCAACTGGGTGCTCACGATAAGAGAGATCTGCTTGAAGATCGATGTCTTGGAGGTCAATGGTTCGCTCAGGAGTCTTGAAACATTTGCGGAGCTGAGAAACATGGAAGACATCTTGCACATTTGCGAAATTTGGAGGAAGCTCTAGTTGATACGCAAGACCACCTCTCTTGCCAACAACTTTGAAAGGACCAACGAAACGAGGACCTAGCTTCCCTTTTATTCCAAACCACAGAGTGCCTTTCATGGGAGAGACTTTGAGATCGACTAGAACACCCACTTGGAAAGAAACATCCCGATGTTTGTTATCATAATAACTCTTCTGTCGGGACTAAGCTGTTTTGAGGTTCTCACGAATGACATGGCACATATCTTCTACTTCAGTGATCATGTCATTGCCCAAAATCTGACGCTCACCTGTTTTAGACCAGTTAAGCGGGGTACAAGACTTTCTGCCGTAGAGAATCTCGAAAGGGGCCTTGCCTGAGCTTGCCTGAAAGCTATTGTTGTATGAGAATTCAACATATGGAAGGCAGTCTTCCCACTTCATGCCAAACAAAATGACACAGGCTCTGAGCATATCTTCAAGGATCTGATTGACTCTCTCAACTTGACCACTTGTCTGCAGATGGAACACCGTGCTGAAGCGGATCTTGGTACCCATAGCAGTCTGGAAGGACTCCCAAAACTTGGAAGTAAGGAGGCTTCCACGGTCAGAAGATATGAGCTAAGGAATACCATGCAAAGACACTATCCTTGATGTATACAACTCTTCAAGTTGAGCTGCCGAGATAGATTCCTTGACTGGCAGGAAATGAGCAACTTTTGACAGCTTGTCGATAACCACAAAGATGGCATCATTACCTCTCTTGGACTTGGGAAACCTAGTAACGAAATCCATCTCAACATGATCGAATTTCCACTCTGGAATAGGCAAAGGCTGAAGAAGACCTGCTGGATGTTGATGTTCTGCCTTCACTCTGCGACAAACATCACACTCTTTCACGAACTAAGCAATTTCACGTTTCATGCGAGTCCACCAGAAGGTTTGCTTGAGATCTTGATACATCTTTGAACTGCCTGGATGAATGGATAGCAGAGAATTATGTGCTTCATCCATGATAACCTTTATGAGATCACCTTTTGGAACCACAAGACGGTCCTCAAAGAAGAAGGTATCTTTGTCATCAATACAAAAGCACTTATACTTCGGAATGCTCTTGGCCACACCTTTCTTCACTCTCTTCACCATAGCGTCAAGAAGCTGCGCTTGGCGAACCTGATCTTCCAGAGTCGGAGAGACTTGAAGATTGGCAAGAAATTCTTATGGAATCATGTGAAGGTTGAGCTTGCGAAAGGCTTCACAAAGCTCGGGTTGAAGAGGCTTCAAGATCAGACTATTGCAGTATGCCTTACAGCTGAGCGCGTCTGCAATGACATTTGCTTTCCCCGGAGTAGACTCAATGCTTGGGTTGAAGTCTTCAAGCATTTCCACCCAACGAGATTCTTGAAGATTGAGATTGGGTTGAGTGAAAATGTACTTCAAGCTCTTGTGATCGGTTTACACCTCAACTGGTCTACCCAACAACAAATGCCTCCAAGTCATTAGAGCATGCACAACTGCCGCCAACTCAAGATCATGAGTGGGGTAGTTCTTCTCGGCATGCTTCAACTGACGCGAGGTATAGGCCAAAATCTCCTTGTCTTGCATAAGAACACCACCAAGGCGTTGGAGAGAAGCATCACAGAAAACTTGGAAAGGCTTGGACTGCTCAGGATGAACAAGAACTGGAGCTGAAGCCAGTCTCAGCTTGAGTGTTTTGAACGCTACATCACACTCAGGAGACCAAACATACTTGACACTCTTCTGGAGGAGATTGGGCAGAGGCTTGGCAATTTGAGAGAAGTTCTCCACGAACCTTCTGCAATAGCTAGCAAGCCCGAGAAACTCCGAAGCTGCTTCACGTTTTGAGGAGGTTCCCACTTCAATATTGCCTCAACTTTCTCAGGGCGCACTTTAATTCCTTTGGCAAAGATGACATGCCCGAGGTACACCACTTCATTGAGCCAAAACTCACATTTGGAAAACTTGGCATAGAACCGATTTTCCCTTAACTTGTCAAGCACAAGGCGGAGATGCTCTACATGATCTTCTTCTGTCTTTGAGAACACAAGGATATCATCAAGATAGACCAAGACAAACCCATTCTTGAAGGGAGAGAAGATGAAATTCATCATCCTTGAGAATGTTGGAGGAGCATTCGCAAGACCAAACGACATAACAGTGTACTCATACGAGCCAAAACTCGCCCTGAAAGCGGTCTTGGGAATGTCTTCTTCGTGAATGCGAATCTGATGATAACCCATGCGAAGATCCAACTTGGAGAAAACCTTGTCACCTTTCAGTTGTTCAAACAACTAATTGATGTTGGGAAGTGGGTACTTGTTTCTGATTGTCTTCTTGTTGAATGGCCGGTAATCGACACAAAGATGATCCGTGCCATCTTTCTTCTTGACAAACAAAACACCACAACCCCATGGAGAAGAACTTGGTCTGATCAGACCCAGACGTTCTTGCTCATCTAGCTGCTTCTTCAACTCTTTCAGCTCTTCGGGGCCAAGTTTATACGGGTGCTTGGAGACCGGTTCAGTTCTGGGCTCGAGATCAATCACGAACTCAACTGGCCAGTGTGGAGGCATTCCTGGCAATTCTTCTGGAAAGACATCCTCATATTCACAAACCACCGAAATTTGAGAAATCGCCGAGATTTCACCCTTCTCATTAAGAGCAAAGAGATGGATTGTGTCATCACGAGCCACGAATATAATCACGTCTTCTGAAGGATGAGTCAGCTTGACTTCTTTTTCTTGACAATCAATATAAGCCTTACTCATAGCTAGGAAGTCCATGCCAGAATGAGATCAATATCAGAATTCCCAATAACAATCGGAGAAGCCAGAAAAGAATAATTGCCCATCTTGATAGAAGCATCCCGTACCAATACACGAGAAGTCATTTGCATTCCCGGAGAAATAATTTTCAGGGGTCTAAGAGTATCCTCAGTCACAAATTCATGCTTAGCAACAAAAGGCCTAGAAATGAATGAATGTGATGCACCAGTATCAAACATCACTTTTGTAGGAATAGAATTAACTGAGAGATTACCCATAATCACATCATTGGACTGCTCTGCTTCAGCTGCATTCACCATATTCACTCTTGCGGTCTTGGGATTATGCTTCACCATTGCATTGCCTGGAGGCTTGATAGGAGGAGGAGGCGGAAGACGCCACATGTTGCACTTGTTTGCATAGTGACCCTTCTGGCCACACTTGTGACAAGTAACCTCAAAGAGCGGACGAACATTGCCTTGAGGAGGAACAAGAACTGCCTTGGACGCCTGGGTTTTCTGCTGGAAACCTGGGTTGGGTGGGTGGGAAGAACCATGACCACCAAACTGCTTCTGCTGCTGAGGAGGACGAAACGGAAGAGGATTTGGCGCCCAATACTTCTGCTGCTTGGGAACCATCTGAGAGCTGGAAGAAGAATATGAATCCCTTGAACGCTTCTTGGAGTTCACTAACTTGAGATGAGCTGCTTCAACCTTCAGAGCCATGTTATAGAACTGATCAAACTCACGAGGCTCTTGAAGAATTAGGCCTGGCAGAAGCTCATCCTTGAGACCACCTCTGAACTGATAGATCATAGCCTTATCATTTGGAACATCTTGCTTGGCATAACGGGCTAGATTATGGAACTCGACGTTGTACTGGTAGGCTGACTTGGTTCCCACCTTCAGGTGCCTAAACTTCTCACGCATTTCCTTGACAAAGCTTGTCGGAATGTAATGAGCCCTGAAGTCACGACGGAAATCGTCCCAAGTAACAACACGATCGCCCCTGGAGTCCTTGTACTGCTACCACCAATCAGCTGCTTGACCCTTTAGCTGGAACGATGCAAACCTGAAAAAGTCCTCTGGCCTGACGTTGCTGCCCTAAAAATGCTTACTCATATCACGAAGCCAATTATCAGCATCTAAAGGCTGCTCACAATAGGTGAAAGTCTTGGGCTGGTTGGCAAGGAACTGACTGAGTGTCGCAAACTGAAGCTGATTCTGAAAATTGCCTTGAAAACCCTGCTGAGTTTGCTCTCTTTCTTGCAACAGTCTGAGCAACATCTGAGTGTTCGCATTGGTTGCGGCCATCACAGCTTGCCAAGCTTCTAGAGGAGGAGGCGGTGGCGGGGGTGGCGGTGGAACATCAGTCTGCTCCTCACCATGACCCGGATTGCTGCGAGATGGTGGAGCCATCCTAAAGATGGACAAAACGCATCAGCACCTCATTGATAAGATGAATCATAAGCTGAATCAAATGCTTGAAAAATTGAACAGAACAACATAGCCTTCATACTGAAAAATTAGTAAGAATGCTTCTTCGGTTATGATAACATCATCAGAAATTAGAAGCCACTTGCAATAACACAAAAGTATTGAGCTACGCACTCGCAACAAATGTACATGCCCATATACATCTGAAGAAGATGATCCTAGATGACTACAAGATTTCCCACCTATGAACTTACGAAAACTTTCTTGTTTATGTGACTCGGGTTGCGGAATCAGGAACGTACCCTAGGCAATCAGTTGCAACTGCATCCACAACCTTCCACACCATAACTCAAGAAACTTCCGCAAACTTGTCTAATCTCGAATCCTCGAACTCACAACGATACTAAACCATGGTGGTACCCTGGACGCCTCCCCAGTATTGGGTGACTCCGACCTTATCTCACCATGATAAGTATTGAAGTAATTTCGAACATTCTCCGTCCTGAGATATCAAGGAAGCTGAATTATAACGATGTGCCAACATTCCCTGGAGCTCGACTCCCCGGAAGAAATCAGGTCAGACAGGAGGCACCAAGACAGAACCCTGTCACATCGGCATCATATAGACTCCAAAAGACCCGTGTGATCCTAAAAAATAATTGAGTGAGAAGAGGAGTAGAAACAAAATTCCTAAGTCGTATACCTCACCATAGCATAGAAGAGGAGTAAAAAAAAATCCTACTCTCCGATATAACTAGAATCAAAATAGTTTTCACTAGACACGACTCAGCCAAGTTCGAACAAGCAAAGGCTCCTATGGTCGTATGGCTATGAATACCAACTTGTCATGCCCAAAATGCGCACCTATCCCTTTTAAGACACGAGGGCCCCGCAAGGGATAGAGCGCATTTTGCCGTTCGCAAGTATAGTAACATTGCATCATACATTACAGAAGAGATGAGTATACAAGTTGGCTTACACTCGCCACATGCTAAATTACAATTCCACTCAGAGTTCAATCATCAAGATCAAAACAGGGTCCGACTATGGACAAAACCAAACGATAAAAAAACCAGATGCAAATGAAACTATCTCGCTGCCCCAAATATCATGACCAGGTCCTCTACTCATCCGGATACGTCACGTACATCCTGCCTCTCTCGTCATCATACTCCCACTGGAGCTGGGTAAGATCATCTTGGACGTACTCATCTGAACCTGCACCTGGAGTGTTGTAGTAAACTGTGAGCCACGGAGGACTCAACTATCATGTGCTCGGGTACTGAGACTATTCAAGCTTAAAGGTTGGGAAGGGGTAGTGTTTAGTTTGCAGCAGCACTAAGCATGTATGGTGGCTATCTTACGCAACATGAAATAAATATGAGTGGCCTACGAAGAACGATCGAATCTAGTATAATCTTTATGAGATCCTGAACACTTACTTATGTCAATCATAACCCCACCGTGTTCTCTCTTGGATCATGTTCACGATAAGAGACGATCATGGTTACTCACACAGTTGGTGTATTTTAATTAGAGTTTACTTCAAGTTTACTATAACCGAGTGTCAAACAAATAGCCAAGATGCCACATAACCGCGGGCATGGCTTTCCGAAAGATTTAACCATACAGGGGTGCTCCAACTAGTCCATCACAAATAACCACACTCCACGGGAATAGCCTCGACCGCGGGTCTCGCGATCATCATGGGTAATTCCAAAGGAATTCCAACACCTCGAGTAAACCTGAAGAAAATCAGAGTCCACGCACAAGACATTCGATAAAGGTAAAACAAATCCAGCAAGACCACCCGACGTGTCGATGAACTCGATAAGAGCCGCGTATCTCCATCTCAGGGCACGACAGATGAGCAGTACATACGTTGGCCTGATAGAAATCCCTTGAGTTGCCCCGAGGTGGCCCGCAAGTGGCTCTATTTTTGGACCAACACTCATGAGGAGCACTGGCTTGGGGATTGATTAAATTATCCATGAGGTTGCGAAGCCCTATGCAAGTTCATTAAGTTATTAGCAAATGTAGTACCAATGTTGGGTCTTGCCAGACAAGTTTTAATCTCAACCGAATAAACAAGGGGGTCCCCATAACAACCCCAAGCGTGTTAGGAGCGCAAAATATGGAAAACATAACACCAGTAACAAGGAACTAATGGCTGTAACAGAAAAACAAATCACTTAGCAAAAGGCCAAGCCTTCCACCAATACCATATATATATGTGCATTAATTAAATAATAGAGTTTTTTGTGATATCCAATCCATGTTATCACATGGAACAACCTGCACCTGCAACTAAGGATGCTATAATAGGGGCTGAGCAGCGGTAACTTAGCCAATCAAGGTTTGCTAGGATGTGGAGGTTAGAGGCAGTCATGGCAACATGAGGGGATGATATCAAGTGGTAGGTAGCGCAATTTTAACTTTAAGAGCGAGAAACTAGTAAGAAAAAATAGTATTAGGATCCGGTTACGATCATCTTGTCTGTTGGTTCTTCAGCGGAACAAGTAGCCGGATGCTCGTAGTGGTACTCTCCTGGGTCCTCGTACTCAGTATCAACACTCGCGTCTACCAAGGAGAAATAGCACAATAAACATCCAACCAAGGTGCAGTGCACACTCAAAATGATGCATGATCATTTATGAAGAATTATAACGTGGCAATCCAAAACTAGTCATGTTTCCCGTGCAAAGTTGTTTATTAATGAATCTGGACAGAACCTCATTTTAAGTTATTTAGACATGCATGAACATGGAAAATATGGATGCAGCATGCAAAATCGATAGAAATGCATATAAATATCGCAAGAAACGGAGTTACGGTTCTCACGATACGCCCACGACAAGGTACGGAGGCGATACCACAAGATCACCAAGCCATGGGATGATTCTTGGCATTCCAAGGCAGCCACTGGACATGTGATGAAAAATCAATCACAATAGACTCAAGAATCAATCAATTCCATGGAGCATAGCTCCCACAATCCACAAAACAATAAAACACTAAATCTGCCACTAAACAGCAACATAGCAACTTCTACAGCTCACATCTGGAGCTATAGGAACCCTAGAGCCACAAACAAGACATGGACAGAATCTGCTCAACACACACAACAATTCATCCTATTACACCACCAACAAAGAAGCCACACATCAATAAGCAAGAAGCAAACAAGTTGGCATGATGAAATAGTTCTGTGGGACTTGGTGAAAATTCAAGTTTTCTGGAATCTGAGATTATAAAGTAGCAAGTTGACAGGACTGGTTAAGTATGCTAGAGAGCTCCTATTGGCATGAAATATCTACTACAAATAACTAGCACTGAGCATGCTCAAATTCCAAACATATAAGTAGATGCAACCCACTCTACATGGCAAAACAATAACAGCAGAACTCCCAGACTTAGTCATTTAAGCAAGCTGAACAGCAACGTAAACTTGCTTACTAAACAGCATGGTTCCCACTTATCTAGTGACGTATCATAAATAACAAAAATACTGGGACATTCCCAACAACTTTAACTAGCAATCTCATGTTGACAAGAACTTAAAACCACATATAGATTAATTCACAACCCCAAAATCATTACTCATACCCATATGCTTGCATGGAACAAGAGGGAGTAAAGCTAGGTCGAAATTTGACCCTATAAGTCATAAGTGACTTATGACACATAAGCAACTTAATAAAAATGGCCCCAAAAGGTCATGCATCCTATTGCTACTAGTCCGAAATGGATAAATAGCATATTAGGGACATGATATCATGGCATAGCAGCATTGCAAAGATGAAACTAGCTAGAAGAGAAACTATACTTACTACACCTACACATGGAGCTACTCATGCACATGTGTATGTGTAACATACACACACCTCTCATAACACCTACACCCCACACACCAAGCACACCACACTCAAGCATGTGTGGATATAGGCAGACATGCACTTTCATACATGTATGCCCACATACACCTACACACATCTACACACTACACTCACTCACACACATATATGGGTGTATGCAAGAAGCACACACACATATCCTACACTACACACACACAACAAAGAAAACACACACACACTCAAACATTGCACACACACATATGTGGCGAGAGTGAAAGAAAAACGAAGAAAAAAAGAAAAAAGAAAAAAAGGAAAAGGGGAGGCTTCAGGGTCGAACCGCTGACCTCCTGGGCGATGACGAGGAAGACGATGCAGGTCTCGAGTCTCGAAATCTTGAGGTCTTGAAGATGCAGGTCTTGAAGATGTCTTCATGAAGTCGTCGTTTTGAGGTGGAGTCCTTGTTCACACCACTCACGAACACTCATACCAGATCCCATCTACTTTAGCATAGCATTGCACTAACTAGTGTTCCCGGGGCTTTAGTAACAAGTGGTGGGTTCCTACCTCATGCATTCTACTCAACTACAAGAGTTTCAATAACACTACGGGAGGGATTTGTTGAAATGATGTCACTATATGCAATAAAACATAGGTATGAAAAGATGGTCAAAGAGAACTTGCCTGTACTGTAGATGAAGATAAAGATTGCTCTCAGAAATAATTTGATAGACTATTCGTCACTCTCCGATGAAAATCTATATAACAAACATTGCATACATATAAGCAATCATACTAGCAATCAATTCTAACAATCACAAGGTAACACAAGAACAAAAGCAACAAGGTTGATGAAGGAAATACTTAAGACAAAGTTAAAATCAACAAAACTACATCAACACAACTGAGGTGATGATGAAGGAAATACTTAAGACAAAACTTAAAATCAAGAAAGTTTTCATAAAAGCAACTAAAGTAGTTTTCCCCTACAAACAAGTATTTTCAATAGTACCAAAACATTAACAAAGTAAAAAACAACAAAAGGATTTTAGTAAATATTTTATTGGCAAAAAGAATTACTTTTGAAGAACAAGTAAACTATGAAAACAACATCCTAAACAACATGAGTGTTTGCCTAGTGAACTTAACTACAAGCACAACCATAAACTAAGAGAAAACAAATTATGACAACTAAGTTAACAGAAAGTAATTAATAAAATCTATATTACAAAACAGAATTAGATCATCTAAAACTTTGTGAAAATGATCTCTACTAAAACTAAGTTGTTTTATAAAACATTACCTAATGATAAAGAATATAGTTTCCTATAATAAAGTAAAACTAAACCATTTTTATTAACAAACATTCTTAACAGAAAATGTTACTAAAAACTTTATTTGAAAACAGAATCTAATTACTTCAAACTTTGTTAATATTTACTATTACTAACTAGTTTGTTTTATAACAAATTAAACCTATTTGAAAAGGAGTTGAGATTCCTATAACCATAAAGAAATAAACTAAGCAATTTTATATTTTTATTAACAGTAAGTAAAACACCTAAAGTTTAACTAACAGAACCTACTAAATCAAATTTAAACTAAATCTGATTTAAACTAACTAAAACTAAATGAATAAAACTATGCTATAATACTAGACAGATTCTGTTTATAGCCAAAACACTATGAAAAATCATCGTAAAATAATTCCAAACTTTACCTACTGATAACTAATATCACTAGTGTCAAGTAGCAAAAAGAATCAATCAAAAATATATATTTAACCTCAAGTTATTCAGAAAACAAAATTTAAATCAAATATGTTTAAATTCAAATTTAAATGTTCAAACATGGTCAAACTTGGCATCTACAGAAACTAGATAAAAATTGTGACCTAATGCAAAAAGAATCAATTTAAAATAGTTAAAAATATATAAGATATAAGCAAAACAAATCAGAAACTATTCTGTTTTTGAAATTAAGACATAAAAAGAAAAAGGTGTTTCTAACGGACAGGGGTACACGTGGCATCTCCTGATTGGCTACGGGTGTGCGCATGAGTGAGCTAGCGAGCGGACGGACGACGTCTAACCGAAAACACTTTGGTCTAAAAACAAAAAAGAAAATCCGAGCGGTTCTTTTAAAATAAACCGAAGGGGTATCCTATTCTAATCTACACCGTTCATTCAAGATCGGACGGAGGAGGGTGCTCACCGTGGATGGAGGTCGCCGGTGAGGGCTCCGGCGACTGCGACGGCTCGGGATCGAAGCGGGCGTCGACTCCAGGGGGTCTCCGGCGATGGCGTTGGCTCCGTTCGACGCAGGGGAGCACGACTAAGGTGATGGTGGCGTCGGAGGGGCCTCGGGACGCTGGTGACGAGCGACACGAACTTGGGGGCGGTTCGGACTCCGGGGACGTCGATGGCTACGGCGTTCCAGGGGGTCCGGGGCTCGGGCAGGTGGTTGTGGAGGTGCGGGCGAGTGCGGCGAGGTCGTCTGCGGTCTCAGAGGGCTCGGGGATGGTGAGGTGGGGTGGCAGGGGAGCAAGCGCGCGGCGGCTACCGGTTCCTCCGGCGAGCGATTCCGGCGAGGAGAGACGTCGGGGTTGGGGCAACGAGGGGCAATGGGAAGAGGGGAGTGAGGGCTATTTATAGGAGGGGTCAGGTGCTCGGGGAAGGGGAGGAATCAATGGATGCGATGATGGCTCCGGCGAGATGCTCGAGAGGGAGAGAGAGCGAGCGAGAGGAGGGAGATGAGCCCGGGATTGGCGCTGTCGGACGGTGGGGCTAGGGCGTCAGTGGGAGAGAGGGAGGGGTGCGGTTATCGGGCGACCGTTACAGAGGAATTTCGGAAGGGTATTAAATAGGTGAGCCGGCCCGTTTTATTATAAAACCGTTACCGTTTTCTTTATTAATTTCCAGCGCGTTTCAAAATCATTTAAAGCATTCAAACCGTTTCTAAATATAGGGAATAAATATATCAAAATTAACAGAATAATAAATGCCATTTATTGAACATTTTTATTCTGTCATTTGATAACTTTTAGAAAAACTATTTTTTTCAGAAAATGCCTATTTGGTTTTAAATCTTTTTGCAAATATTTTTCAAATGACCCTTTGGGTTTTATGGTTCAAATACTTCACAAAATTCCCCCTGGTTTGGAGTGTCATATTACTCCTCTCAAATTTTTGTCAGGGGTTTGAATACTTTGAAAATTTGAATAGGAACCAAATATGAAATGATTCCAAAAGAAAATCCAGAGATTTTCACATTCACTTTTCAAAGCTTTATTTTAAACTTCCAACTCATATTTCATATAATTTGAAGAAGTCATTTTATCCTCTCTCATGAAAATCATTGAGTTGCTTAAAGTTTCTGAATTTGAAATATTTTCAAATTAAAATTCAAACCATTTTCAAATCCCTTCTCATTTCTTTAAATGGAAGAAGTCATGTCATCTTCACTCTGGGGTTTTGTGATGAAATGAATTTGAATTCCTGGTGATCAAAATGCAGAGTGAAAGTTTTGGGAAAGTCATTTCATTCCCTCTCATTTAACTTTCAAAAGTTTCAAATTTCACTCACTTTCAATTACTAAATCAAACAAACAATCATTCTAATATTTATTATAACATTCCAAAGTTTGGGATGTTACAAACTACCACACTTAAAATGAATCTCGTCCTCGAGATTCAAAAAGGGCTAGAAAGAAAAGGTTTGGGGGTCTTCTAACAGATCCACTGTCCTGGAAAGGTGTGGGGTCTACCACACTTAAAATGAGAGTTACTGGTCTCTCAAAATCATGGTAATCCTGTGGGTGTAGCTGTCTGTTCACATTCTTCACGATGGCTCCTTTGATGATGCTCTTCCGTTTAAATCAAAAAAATCTTGTGTTCTCATAACAAATTGTATTTCCTCCGATATTGGGTCTTCTTAACTGACAGGTCTCGTGATCATTCTAAATAACATATCGAAGATCTCATGGTGGTCTACCATTAGTGGTTATCCTGCAGTGAAATGGGTCTTGGCTTCATTCCTCACGGTAAAATTCCTACGTGGGACCGCAACTGTCATGTACAAGGGGTTTCATCATACCATTCTAAGGCTTAAACAAAAAGCTTTCAAAGAACTGTCATGTACTATGGGTAAGTCACTCAGATTTACCATTCCGAATAGCAAGAGAATGATAAGAGTAAGTCGTCATGGTGGCCAAACCATGTCGCACTGAAATCATTACCTTGTATAAGGTTTAGTGAATCTCGTATTCTAACACTTGCACTTCCTCACAAGCATTGCAGAAATTTTCTTTTGTCAACGAACAAAGTTCGGATAAATCCATTGATTCTGCAAGCTAAGCAAAAACATCTATCGTTTCTTCACAACTCTCAGGTTTTCGTATATTCCTAAGAAATCGTTTGCTGATCAGTCGTAGCTCTTCCAAGTTTTCTTCCTTCACAAAGGTGGGGCTTGATCCTTATCAATCCTGAGGTCAGTGACTTGTGGGTTCACTTGAATACTTGGATAGCTTTAACTCACTCTTGGGTTTACTATTGTTCCATATACCAACATTACCTTCAGTTCACTACACCATACCCTTGAGGTAACAATTCACAGACTTATTATTGTCTAGATTCCACTCTGTGGAATTCATTTTCCTTTCCATTTGTTTGTTTAATGTTGGGTATGGTTTCATCACAATCATTCCTTTTCTCAATATTCCAACTTCAAAGACACGTTGTCACAAGGTTATCATCCACATAGTTTGGATATGGTTCCACGTTCTCTTCACCTGTATTCAATTATCCAAATTCCTTAACCGGGAGGTACCTGTGGTCACTACCACAATTAAAATGAAATGCACTCAGGTCTGCTTAGACCAAAAAAAATTCTCGTATCCTCGAAAATGGTCGGAGATCTTGGGTCATAGAGTAACAACTCATGTAATGCAACATAAGATAATTCATGAAACCATAAATTTCCATTGACTCAGAATTTATTACAAACTCTGAGACTTCCATTACATAACTTCAAAATGGTAAGAGTGCTACCTATTTATTACATCCAAAAATCCAAAACTCAGACTACTCATGTTTAGCCATTCTTCTCTGGACAGGTATAGGAGTAGTGTCCTGTCTTCTTGCACTGAAAAAAAATGATTTCTGACATATCCCGGGGGTTCTTGATGTTGGTTTTTGCTCCTGGGAGTTCTGGTCCCTTTCTTGGGCACTTATTGGTATAGTGGCCCATATCCTTACACTTGAAACATCGAATATGACTCAGGTCCTTCTGTTCAGGGACTTGTCTCTTCCTGGGGTTCTTTGTTCCAATCAAACTTTCAATTTCCTGTGGATGAAACTCCACTTCTTCTGACGGGAAGTTTCCCAGATACTCTTTTCTTTACTTCGTACAGTCCTGTGAGAAATGTCCTTCTTCTCCACATGAATAGCAGGCATGGGAGAAAAATCTGGTTAATCCTTCTCCATTAGGGTCTTCATCATGTTCCTTCTTCACAAGTTCTCCTGAATTTTCTCTGAAGGCTTTCTTCATGGCTTTCTTCTGCTGTTTGATGACTTCTTGTACCTTGGGGTACACTTGGCATTGAGCAGGGTAATGTGTAGTTCCTTCACACAAGAAACATGTCACTTGCCCAGTTGGGCAGTCCTCAGCAGGGTGATTCTCTTCACAGTAAGGGCATCCATCCTTGTGTTCTTCTTGGGTGTGTCCTATCTCTCCACATATCTTGCAAGCACAAATCTTCTTCACAACTTTGCGACGGGGCTTCTGTGTGTTGGTAACAACATGAGATTTTTGCAGAGTCCTTTTGAATTCTTCCCAAGTGTTGGATGCTTGCCTATCATGGATAGCTTCATGCATCTTCCACCAATGTGTAGCACCTTCTGCAAAGTATCGAAGAGCATACTGGACCATCTCGTTCCTTGCAACAAGGTTACTTCGTAGGTGATCCTCCATGCTCTGAATCCATTCTTCTGTCTCTAACCGAGTCATTGATCTAGAATACATGAGTCTAGCTTCATTCATCATCTATTGGGTTCAAGGTTTTGGGGATGAGATGGGTAAGAGAGAGAAAGGAGAGGATACACACAATACAAACAATGGTTTTGAAAATAGATTTTTTTTGTTGTGGCTGTCGAAAGTTACACACAAATGACAGCTCACAAATCCTCGTATCTAACGTAAGTTTACATCAGGGGTTTGGTCTTCTAGGGGCATAATATCTTGGAAATTCTTCATGGTCTTCAATTTCTTCAGGTCTATATAATCTTAAATCCTTTTTGTAGCTCTTCCATAATGGAATACATCTTTGTCTGAGTTGGTCACCAGTTGTCTGATATCTTGTCCTTCTTGGAGGGCTTTAGTTGATCCTTCGTGTGGTCAAAAAGGAAGGGTATATTCTAACTAATTTAGGTAAGAAGGACTATTTGGAAAAATCAGAGAAGACAAGAAGTAAAGAATCTTTTTAGAAGATAAAGTTTTACGGATATCCTGTCCTTGGGCTTTCCATTTGTCTAGGGTCACGTCCTACAGTCAACATGTGCTCTGATACCATTTCTGTAGCGACCCGACTCAAAACGAGTCAAGCCTCTGTGTGTTCTGTGCCATCCCTGGATCAGTATGCTGGCACACCCAGTACATCAATGTATATATCAAAGTGCAATCACATGTAAATAACGTAAAACTGATATATACCTTAAAATAGCAGCGGATACAGTCAACGGGAGTGGAGTCACAATAACACCAACGGCAAGTTGAGTGCGGACCAGAACCCTAAATCGTACTCTTACTCGTCGAAGAGAAATATCTGCAACATGAGACGTTGCAGCCGTGTAGGTCAGTACATTGAATGTACCGGCAAGATCACCATAGCAAGATCAGAAGATAATAACTATTCTATATGCAGTAGGGCTTTATGGCTCTGTGTCTAAGTTTTTGCGTAAAAGCTGATTTTATTTTCCTACAACAAAGGAATATCAGGAATTTCACTATGGAGTTACCTATCATGACATGGTTCCGCCAACCAATGTCTCAATGCCCATAAGTATCATAAGTTGCCCACAATTAGTTATCAGTCCAGTGTTGAGAGTTCAAAGATAGTTCCAAGTCTAGAAGCTCAAATTGTCCGTAACCGTGGACACGGCTAATCGATTAGGTTTAACTCTACAGAGTGTTGTGTACTTTACCCACAAGATTCTTTTCCTCCTCGTAAGTCCTCGCACTGCTGGTGTTTGAGAACAGGATGAAAGAAACATGGTCTTTCAGAGTGCTTCTCTGACTATCCGAGTCAGGATGAAAGAAATATGATTTTTCGGCTTTCAAAGAGTCTGCTCAAACAGAACGAGCCACCCTGACTCAACGAGCAGACGATGCTGATCCGTAGCTTGTGATCGTATCAGATGAGCTACAATCCTTGAAGTGCCATATTAGGAAGATGTCGGCCACCATATTTGGTAAGCATTTAAATGCTTAGCTCAAACTTTTGTGTGAATACTGATATTGGTGGCCTATGATCAAAAATCCGTCTTATGCAGGTCCAAGGAGCCGTCAACTTGCTTCTGACAGCTTGTTGCCCCTGAAAGCTATCTACACTTTGATAGAGGAGCTATACTGCAGAGCTCTCTACACCATCAAAGCGGTACTCTATAAGGATAACTTCCTCTCAACTATGAAGGGGGTGATAGAATGGCTGTCCACCCTGTCGAAACAGATCCAAGAGCTTAAGAAATCAACCGCCCGACAGGGGGTCGTCGTAACCATAAGCCGGGCGTTGGCTTTTGCTCGAGAGTTGACTCCTGAAGATATGATGGACGGGTTTCCATCCAAGAAGGATGACGGCTCGGAATTCACGAAGGTTGACTACGCTCGGTGCATGAAGGCTTCGAGAGTTCTAGCCTCCATGTTAGCAGACGAGGTGCACTTGTCGACATATCAGGCGGCTTATGATGCCGAGCATAAGAGAGTCTGCGGCCCAACCTTTGAGGCTAAGAATTTGACGCCTACGCGCAGTAAGCACCTCTTTGCTTCTGATCTTAACCCGTCCCCCCTCTTTGAAGAGGGAAACTTTGTGTCTTTAACCCACTTCAACTGGGACATGGACAATCTTCAGATCCTGGATATCAAAGACAAGCCACAGGGTAACCTGCCAGCGAACTGACGGCCATGGGAATGCCTTGGATAAGCCGGCCTTGTGACCTGCCATGGAGCGGTGTAAAAACTTTGACCCATCTATTTTGAGCTCTATAGAGAGCGTCTGTAATAGGCTTATATCAAACCTTGTCTTTGCCTGAACTGTGCCATCATGCACATATTAAATTTTCCAGCTTAACAGATTACATCTACCTTGCGCTATGGACTCATATTGGATATTTTGCCGACTCTTGGTGGTTTTATCCAACCTGCAAGAATAGATGTATCTTCACATTGTTAGGAGGGCGGCTTAGAATAGCGCGACCCAAAGATGTTGTATCTTTCCCAACTTGCTTTTTCATAATAGCTCATTTGCCGATTCTACTGGGCTGACTCGCCACTTAAAACCCCTTAGTAGTACAGGTTCTCTATGGAGATTGGCTGTTAATTTCTGTGAGCCGGCTAAGGGTCTCTAGGTGAAATTAACTGAAAGGAAGTGTGGCATCCCAGAAGAGACATGGCAAGGCATGAGCACCCTGATAGCCCATAAATTGCCTCTCATGTGACATAAATCCGTCGTTTTAACCTTGAACAGTACATGGTCCTTAAGGATTACCTGTCCAAGAGTATGAACGGGCCACATGGCGGAGAGTCGGCAGTAGATGGGAGAGTTTATCCTCTCGTGACAAGAACCACCGTTTTAACCTTAACCTGTACAAGGTCTCTATGGAGATTGGCTATCTATTACTTTGAGCCGTCTTAGGGTCTCTAGGCGAGATTAACTAGTAAGAGTTCGGCGGGTCACCTACCGGATTAGCATCAGCTTATAGGCAGGTTTAACTCTGTTTGGCGTAATAGCCGATCAAGAGGGTGTGTAAGCTACACCAAGTGGGTGGGAAGCCCCCAAGTGACCTTTGTTAACGGAATCAACTGTTTGGCTTAAGAGCCGACCGATAGGGTGTGATAAGCTACACCCGGTGGGTGGGAAGCCCCTTGGACGATCATGTTGACGGAGTCAACTATTTGGTTTGAGAGCCGACCAATAGGGTGTGATAAGCTACACCCGGTGGGTGGGAAGCCTCCTGGACGGTCATGTTGACGGAGTCAACTATGTGGCTTGAGAGCCGACCGATAGGGTGTGATAAGCTACACCCGGTGGGTGGGAAGCCCCTTGGACGGTCATGTGTTACACTTTTTTGCACACATTGGAATATGCGAAACAACAGGGGGCCCGGCTTGCAAGGATGCCAACTTTTACTCATTTATAAATATGATGTGTACAATGCTGGTGTGCAATGTCAAGTCTCAACAGCTGAAGTGTAGTAAGGCCATAGATGTGCCATGTTCCACGATCCGTGGGTCTCCTGCCCCGAGGTATTTGAGTCATCTCGGATGTCAATGAGGTAATACGACCCGTTGTTGAGATTTCTGCTGACCACGAAAGGTCCTTCCCATGGAGGGGACAACTTGTGCGCATCCGTCTGATCTTGAATCAACCATAGCACTAAGTCGCCTTCTTGAAAAATCCGGGTCTTGACTCTGTAGCTATGATAGCGGCACAGGTCTTGCTTGTAAATTGCCGATCGAGCGGCCGCGAGATCACGTTCCTCCTCCAAGGAAGCCAATGCATCTTGACGTGCCCATTCATTGTCTGCCTCAATGTAAGCCGCCACTCATGGTGAGTCATGATGGATGTCACTTGGTAATACGGCTTCTGCACCGTAAACCATGAAGAAAGGTGTATAACCCGTTGATCTATTGGGAGTGGTCCTAATCCTCCATAAGACTGATGGAAACTCCTCCACCCAACAACCGGCCTTCACTGCAAAGGAACCATAAGCTGGGGCTTGATACATGTCAGATTTCTTCGTTAGCGCGCTCCGCCTGACCGTTTGACTATGGATGAGCAACCGCGGAAACATCAAGCCAGATGTGTTCACTGTCACAGAATGCTCGCATTGCCCCCTTGGATAGATTTGTGCCATTATCTGTGATGATACTATGAGGGTAACCAAAAACGGTAGATCCGCTTTTTAACAAACTGAACTGCTGTGGCTGCATCACACTTGCTAATCGGCTCAGCTTCTACCCACTTGGTAAATTTCTCAACCACCACCAAGAGGTGGGTTTTCTTGTCCTTGGAGCTCTTGAAAGGCCTGACCATATCGAGCCCCCTGACCACAAATGGCCAAGTAATCAGAATCATGTGCAATTCCTAAGCCGAGACGTGAGCATGCCGGCCAAACTTTTGACATCAATCACACTTGCACACCAAGTCCTCTGCATCCTAATGAGCAGTCACACACAAGAAACCATGTCGAAAGGCCTTGGCCACCAAAGATTTTGAGCCGGCGTGATGACCACAATCACCTGCATGAATTGCATTCAAGATTTCCTTGCCCTCTTTGGGTGAGACACAACGTTGGAACATGGTAGTGATGCTGCACTTATGTAACTCGCCATTGACTATTGTCATGGATTAAACCGCCTAACGATCTGCCTGGCGAGATTTTCATCATCAGGTAACTCGCCGCTAGTCAAGTACGCCAAGTAAGGCATAGTCCAGTCCGGAATAACATGTAGAGCCGCCACCAGCTGTCCCTCCGGGTGAGGAATAGCCAAGTCTTCCTCTGACGGTAGTTTAACTGACGAGTGATGTAAGACATCCAAGAATACGTTAGGCGGCACCGGCTTTTGTTAAGAACCTAACCTGGATAGGGCGTCAACTGCCTCGTTCCTGCGATGATCAATATGATCCACCTGATAACCTTTGAAGCGACCAGCGATGACATCCACCGCCTGACGGTAAGCCGCCATCCGCGGATCCTTGGAATCCCAAGTGCCTGAAACTTACTGAGCCACAAGATCTGAATCGCCGAAGCATCTAACCTGACTGAGGTTCATCTCTTTAGCCACTCAGAGGCCATGAAGCAGGGCTTCATATTCAGCTGCATTGTTGGTACAGGGAAACATCAACCTTAGCACATGATAGAACTTGTCACCTTTTGGGGAAGTTAAGACAACCCCTCCCCCTGATCCTTCCAGCTGCCTGGATCCATCAAAGTGTATCGTCCAATATGTGTTATCCGGCTTTACCTCAGGCACCTGACACTCTGTCCAGTCGTTGACAAAATCCACAAGGGCTTGGGACTTAACAGCCGTACGAGGTACGTATTTCAAATTGAGAGGTCCAAGCTCCAACGTCCACTTAGCAATCCTGCCAGTAGCTTCTGTGTTTTGGATTATCTCTCCCAACGGGGCTGAGCTAACCACTATAAGTTGGCGCCCAAGGAAATAGTGCTTCAGCTTGCGGTTGGCCATGAACACCCCATACACCAGCTTCTGACAATGTGGATACCTCTGCTTGGACTCTGTCAGGACCTCACTGATATCGTAAACCGGCCTCTGATCCTGGTACTCCTTGCCTGCCTCCTTACGCTCGACAACGATTGCAGTGCTGACAACCCTATTATTAGACGCCACGTAAAAGAGCAAGGGTTCTTTTTCAGCCAGAGCGGCCAAGACCGGCGGCTCAGTAAGCTGCCTCTTAAGAGCCTCAAATGCTTCACCTGCCGCCATACTCCAGACAAAGTTGTCCATCTTTTTCATCATCTGATATAAAGGGATGGCCTTCTCACCTAGGCGGCTTATAAACTGGCTTAACGCAGCAATCCGTCCTGCCAGGCGCTGAACATCATTGATGCATGCCGGCTCAGACAAGGAGGTAATAGCCTTGATCTTGTCCGGGTTAGCTTCAATGCCATGTTCAGAGACTAGAAACCCCAAGAGCTTGCGAGTCGAAACTCCAAAGACACATTTAGCCGGGTTAAGCATCATCTTGTAGACCCATAGATTGTCGAAATTCTCCTTCAGGTCATCAAGCAGAGTCTCCTTCCTTCTCAACTTGATCACAATATCATCCACATATGCATTAACGTTGCACCCAATTTGGCTATGAAGGCAATTTTGTACACAATGCTGGTAAGTCGCCTGGGCACTCTTGAGCCCAAAAGGCATAGACACATAGTAGAAAGCACGTAATGAAAGCCGTCTTCTCTTGGTCCTTGACTTCCATCTTGATCTGATGATAACAAGAATAAGCGTCCAAGAAGTATAAACTCTCGCAACCCACCGTTGCATCAATGATCTGGTCAATACGACAGAGAGCAAAGGGGTCAGCAGGACAGGCCTTGTTAAGATCCGTGTAGTCCACACACATACGCCAAGTGTCGTTCTTCTTGAGTACGAGCACCGGGTTAGCCAGCCACTCTGTATGAAAGACCTCGATGATTAAACCCGTCGCCAGAAGTCGGGCTACCTCTTCCCCAATGGCCTAGAGCCTCTCCTCATTGAACCGTTGTAAAAATTTCTTGATTGGTTTAAACTTAGGATCCATATTAAGGTGGTGCTCAGCGAACTCTCTCGACACACCCAGCATGTCAGAAGGTTTCCATGCATAGATGTCCCGATTCTGACGGATAAATTCGATGAGAGCGCTTTCCTATTTGGGATCCATATTGGCCCCAATAGTGAACTGCTGAGATGAGTCGCCCGGAGTGAAATCCACCAACTTGGTATCGTGCGCTGAAAATTTGAGGACCGGCTCAACCTCTGTGGTAGGCTTTTTCAATGGAGTCATTTCCTCCGGGTCAACATTTTCTTCGTAAAACTTGAGCTCTGCCTCAGCACAACTTGATTCCTTGTAAGCCGCATCTCCTTCCTAGCACTTAATAGCCGTACTCTGATCACCATGAACAGTGATCGTTCCGTTTAACCCGGGCATCTTGAGTTGCAAGTAGACATAGCAAGGACTGGCCACGAACTTGGCATAAGCCAGTCGCCCAAACAACGCATGATAGGGGCTCTTGATTTTGACTACCTCAAACCACAAGGGCTCCACCCTGTAGTTGCGCTCGTCACCAAATGCGACTTCCAAGGAGACCCTACCCACTGGATAAGCTAACTTGCTAGGCACCACACCATGAAAGACTGTTGAGCAGGACCTAAGATGTTTGTCAAGCAGCGTCATGCACCGGAAGGTGTCATAATACAGGATATTGATGTTGCTGCCCCCATCCATCAGCACCTTATTTAACATATATCCTCCCACTTGGGGGGCAACTACCAGAGCCAGCACCCCGGGACATCAACACATGGCGGGTGATCCTCGTGGCTCCAAGTTATGTTATAATCGGACCACTTCAAGTATTGTGGTAGAGCCAGCGTGGCTACGTTAACTGCCCGCATACGCAACTTCTGATCTTGCCTATCAAGGCTGGTCATAAAAACATGATACTGACCTGAGGTGAGCTGCTTTGGATTCCTTTGATACCCAGACTGGTTATTCTGTTGCTGACTCCTGCTTCCAGAGTGTTGATGATGTCTTCCGTGGCTGCCCTGGCCATGATGACCGGATCCTGAGCTGCCAGGCCCGAACCAGGCTCTTGACCCGCCTGGTCTTGAGCCGCCGGGCCACCATCGTTGTTATGCTGACACATGTTATATTCCTTGAATTTTTGCATGATATGGCAATTGCCTTCCCATGTGTGACCCGCCGGTCTGTCAGGCTGGCTGTGCTCCGGTCAAGGTTTGTTGAGCATCTCCAAATTGAAAGGAGTCTTATTCTTATTAAAGGGCGGTCTGAACTTCCCGTTGCCCTTAGCATGATTGTTGTCCGTGCTGGTGTTGGCCACCAATTCTTACCCGCCGTCCGGGTTTTTCCTCTTACTCTAGTTACCATTGCTTGCCGCACTCTTGCCATGGTTACTCTTTTTACTCTCGCCATGCTTCTCCTCACCAGAGCCCGGGTCGTTAGTATTATCAGAGTCAGCGTATTTAGTCAGAGCCGCCGTGAGCTCCCCCATGTCTTGACACGTGCGTTTCAGCCGGCCAAGCTTCTGTTTCAAAGGTGTAAAGTGGCAATTCTTTTCCAGAATCAGAACCGCTTGAGCTGCCGTGATCTGTTCAGACGAGTGGACGATAGTTGAGACCCGCCGGACCCAATGGTGAGCCAACTCATTTTCCTGTTGCACACAGTGATCCAAATCCACAATCGTCATGGGCTGCTTGCACGTTCCTTGAAAGTGTTTGATGAACTTCACCTCTAACTCGGCCCAGGAATTGATGGTATTGGGTGGGAAACCCTTCAACCACGTGCGAGTCGGCCCTTCCATCATCATGATAAAATATTTCGCACTATCATGTCACTGACATCCAACATCTCCATGACCAGCTCATAGCTTTCAATCCAGGCCTCCAGAGGTAAGTCGGCGGTGTAATTCGGGACCTTGCGAGGGACTTTGAAATCCTTCTGCAGACGCTCGTTTCGCAGAGCCGGCACAAAATAGGGTACTCCCACGACCCTGGTGGTGACTCCCGCTCCAACTGAGACAGAAGGCACAGGCTCTTGGTGAGCCACCGCTTCCAGAGCTGTCATTTCCCGTTGTCCTCTTGCCCAGTCTACGAGTGCCTGTGCATCCAGAGCCGCCTAATCGTCTCGTGGCAGGCCTCGGTGCCGATCGCTGCTAGACAACGCTGGCGACTCATAACGCCGGCTGAGGCTACGAGTAGGGAGGGGGGTTGAATGCACATGGCTGAGACTTTTCTTGCTGGGCCATCGCCGTTTGCAGGTATCCAATGGCGTTCCGCACCTCTTGTTCAAAATGTGCCTTGTCAGGAATAGGGATCGTCTCAAGCCGGGTTGCTACCGCCACCCTGTTCTCTGTTGGGTTGGAATAATGACCCGCTGGTGTTGGAAAAGCCATCGATGAGGTCTGGTTCTGTCAGGGCGGGTTGAGCTGCTGCCGAGCCGTCGGCCGACTTCCAGGTGCTTCAGCGGTCCGACCCGTTCCTGGCATGTTAAAAAGGTTTCTGGCCTCATACTGTTCTGGTAGGCGGGACAGATGTCTCATCTGCTACACTGCAGCCACCGATTATTGCTCCAGCTCAAGGCGGAAAGCATCCGCCTTAAGGCGATCTGCCTCCGCCTCCATCTGGGCCTTTAATGTGCCAATCCTCTGTTGGACTTTCGTCATTTGGTCCCTGAGTCTTGTGACCTCCAAGTTCCGGGCAAGTTGATTTTCAGGTGTAACTTCAGTTGCCACCAAAGTTGTGAGCTCGTTCATGATATACAGAAGAATCTAAGCTGGCAGCGGCGGGTTAGCCCCTGTGTCGGCTGTGCCGGCAGTTGTGCTGCTTGGGTCCGGCACTGACCCCGCCATAAACACGGCTGCATGAGTCGGCAGCCCGTGATCGTCCGCCTTGGAATGCTCTGACTTGGTGTAAGGCTCGTCGTAGCCCCCAAGTCCGTCATTATGAAGCTGGTAGATTGATTTTGCCTCCCCGCTCGAAGTTCCGTCCTCTGAGTGGACGAGAGTCTCCAGCGACATAGAAGCCTCAAGATCCATACCTTGAGTAAAACCCACGAAGATGCGCTTCTGACCCGGGTCAGCACAGGCGGGTCGCACGTGTTGGGGGGGTGCATGCACCGAGCCGGCTTGATGAAGTTGGTGAAAATGTTTGGCCCGGGTGTAGATCCGTCAACCTTGCCGATGAAGACGTGGATTCCGCTGAAGGGAACCCGAAATCCTTACTCGACAGAGTCAACCTCTGGGATCTAGCCGGCGTCATCGATATAGAACCAGCCGCGGCGACTCTTCCTCATCCTTCCGACCATGTATCCCTCGAACCCTGGGAGAGAGACCTTTGAGAACACAACACCACCAACCGCTGGCCCCACGATGAGCGCCAACTGTCATGGTTTTGTCATGGCAGATGTCCGAGGACTTGGATTTGAGGCCTTTTCTAAGGTGATGGACTCAAAGGGGTTGGTTGGGACGAAGGACACGAGTTTACCCAGGTTCGTCCCCTTAAGAAGAGGTAAAAGCCTATGTCCTGCTTGTGTTGAATTGATTGGAGTATCGATTACAAGGGAGAGGATTCGCTTGACCTAGTTTTCGATTAGTTGGTCTCTTCATAAGTCACCCCGGGTCTCGCCCTTTATATAGGAGGTCAATACGACGGGTTACATGAGTCTCATACCGACTCTTACAACGTGTCTGAGTCTATCTCTACATTGCCTTTCCTTCCTTGAACAAGCTGTCTCCGGGCGGCTTATCCGCCCGGGTATTCACGCCTTCTTTGTCAGGGCCTTATCGTCCGACATATGTGCTTCTCCAACTGAGAGTTGGTGAGCATCTAGATGTAGGGTGCATAGCAGCAAGAGCGCTTCCGATTAGCAGCAACCCTCTTGACTGTCTCAACAGTCAAGTCCATAACTCTAATCCTAGTGTGTTGGTCAAGATGGATTAGCATGTTGATGGAATAGCCTAGGATCATCTTGTCATCTCCTGATTTGGGCATCCAGGTATGCCTCAAGATAGTGTTCATGGTACGGAGGCAAGCTTACAGATAGTAGATGGATCCTAGCTTGTGGGATTGCATTTTTTCTGCAGGGATGTAACAGCCCGGGACCGACGCTCCAGAAGATTCTAGAAGATTCCCCTTTTATTTTCCTTCTTGTCTGTGTTTTGTTTGGTTGTTGCATTCATCATCGCATCATTCGCATCATCTACATAGCATCATCTCCCGTTTTTGAAACTTGCATCCGTTGGTAGTTGCCAGTTCTCTTCGTTCTTGCCGTTGCCCGTTTCGAGACCAACCACACACGCATGCGCCCGCGGCATCGTTAAATAAAACCGTTTTTAAAGCGTGCTAAAAATATTCTTGAATTGGGTCGAAACTTGGCGTGCAGTCTTGTTATCGTCTAGTTAGACCGCCTGTCGAATTTCGTCGCGTTCCGAGTTCGTGATGTTCCGTCGGTCAGTCGTAGCAGTGTGGTCATCGGTTATTTATCAGACGTTTCTCGGTGTTTTAAAAATCATCTCACGGGCCACAAACCTCCTTCTCTTCCCCACCTAGCCCAGCTACACAGCCACCGTAGCCACCCTCCACTTTCGGACCATCGAATCGACATCCGCCGGTCCGAAAACGGACAGAGACTGTCAACCCTAGCCCCTAAGCTATAAATAGACCCTCCCCTTCCTAATTGGGCAGCTAGCCCTAGTCTTCCCTTGGTTCCCGTGCCAAACCCCTCCTTCTCCCTCCTCCAACTGTTAAGCCCGCCGAGCCCATCTGAGACCGCTCGATCCCATCTAGGCCCGTTCCCGAGCTTCTCCCGCAGCTCCTATGGCTCCCTCGAGCTCCCAGAGCCGCAGCTGCTTCCTTGAGCCATGCCCTCCCCTGTCATGCCGCCTCGCCGGAGCCCGAGGCTGCGCCGCCGCCACTGGGACCTCGCTGGACCCCTCTCCTCCTTCCCTTTCCTCCTTATCCTCCTCTCTTACCCTTGTCTCTTCTCCCTCTCGCAGGACCCCCATGGCGCCGAGGGGCTCCGCTGTTGGCCGCAGCTCACCGCCACCGGGAACTGGCCTCCCTTGGCCAGATCCGCCCTGCCGCTACCCGCCTTCGTTGGAGTCGCATGCCCCGCCGCCGTGCGCTGCTGCCGCCGCCGCCGTTGCCTGCACTGCTCGAGAACGAGCGGGAGGACGAGTGCGCTCTCTTCGTTGACCCTGCATCACCCCCACGTGGGCCGGTGCCAGCCCCAGCCGGCCCAGCAGCTCCTCCAGCCGACCGGCCCATGTTGGCCATGGGTGAGCCCAGCCAGCCCCTCCCTTGCGTTTTTTTTACTTTTATGTGTAGGCCGGTTTGCATATTTAAAACGTTATAGATAATTAACCGTTCTTCGTAATAAAATATTTTAAACATGTAAACTGCTTAGAAAAAATGTGTATTTTAATAATATGCCATTTTCATCCATGCTTAAAATACTTAACATGCCACTTTCTGTTATTTCACATAATTGTCATGATTTGGCATTTCGCATAATTTCTTCACATGCATCGGAATTAAATAAAAACCATATATTAAAAATGTTCATATTGTCGGCATCGCATTTTCATGCATGATAAAAATATTGACATGATGTTTGCATATTAATTGCATACATGACTTGCTATAAAGTGATTAGGTCATACTTGCATGATTAATTTTAACATATTTTTCCACGTGAACCTATGCATATTATATATGTTTTCGGGGTGGAATAATCCATGTAATTTATCTATGCATTTACTTTTGTCATTTGAGCATTTTGTGTGCGTGTCATTTGTGTTGTGATGCCTTTTTGTTATTTTCGTGTGATTTAATACATGCATGATATGAAATAATTTTGAAAATGAGAATTGCCCTTTGATGTGTGTCCTAGCCCCTAGATATTTTGCTTGTCATAGAAATGCATGTATAGGTGTAGTTTTCCTGTTGTCAACTTGCTATAAAATTGTGCTATTTTGAGGGTCCAAAATATTTCTAAGTCTGGAATCTGTAATATTTTGTTGCTGTCTTGCCGTGTGTTTTGCTAGTGATCTAGAACTATTTGGTGGTAGGTGTAATGGAGTTATTTGTAGTTGATATTGTCCTTAAGTATGCTGTTAAGTTTCATGCCATAATAGGCACTGTAGCATATAGTTTCGCTGCTGTCAATATGCCTTCGTGATAAAAACTGCACTGTCAAAAACTGCTATTTTCGCTATGTCTGAAACTGTTTTCAAGTAGCCACTTTGTGAGCTTCCTGCCATGTGATTCATGCATGTTTTGAATATGATATGTGAAGATGAAATGAAGTGTGTGTTATATACTACTGCCCCATGCTTGATTTGTGCATTTTGGAATCGTGTACCGTGTTGTTTTCATGTGTGCAAAATGCTAAGTTGCTGTTTTGGGCAGATTTCAACTAAAACTTGTGTTGGTTGTATTTGTTGAACCGTAGCTCCGTTTTGAACATGTTGCATATGAAAATTTCTTAGAATCGTATGTATTTTCATAATAACTTGGTGCATTCATGATTTGAAATGTTTGTGATGGTATTTCCCATGCATTTGCATTCATGACATATGCATCTTGTGTTGCTCATATCTTTTAGGCCGTAGCTTCGTTTGGGATGTTCCATATATGTAAATCAACTAGAATTACATGTAGAATAACATGGTGACATTTATTTCACTGTTTAACAAATATAAAATATGATTAGTTCAGATCTGGACCAATTTCGAAATTAACATATGAGGTCATTTCGGAAATACTATAAGTTGTTTCTGGCCTCATTTAAGATGCCTAGATAGTGTAGTTTACTTATGCTTCACCTCTTTCCATGTTTAACAACATTTAATATTGTCGTGTACCTAACAAGAGTGAACTTAATAATTCGAACGTGGAGTTTCGGCAATATGCAACTCGTTGCATATTGAGCTTCACCTTAATGTGTAGAAGTTGTTTGATGTGAATTCTCATGCATTGCATATTAAACCGGACATGCATCATATTTGTTTGCACATCGTGTCATACATGTGTTGTGGTGTATCTTCTGTTGATTGTTTGTTTCGGATTGCTTCTTCTCGATAGAGTTCCAAAAGCATTCGCAGTGTGAGGATTCGTTCGACTACGTTGGCTCGTCTTCTTCATGGACTCGGTCTTCTTCCGAGCGGGATCTCAGGAAAGATGACACATTTCCCTGGATACCATTACTATCATTTCCATGCTAGATGTATTGTTTTCTATCCTTATGTCTCGCTACCTACCACTTGTTTTGTCAAGCCTCCCAACATTGCCATGAAAAGCCTCTAACCCTTCCACATCCCCGCAAACCTTTGTTTGGCTATGTTACCGCTTGCTCAACCCTTCTTATAGCATTTCTAACTGCAGGTGCAATTGCTCCCATGTGTCAACATGGAGATTGTTTTGTTATATTACAATATTGCTGCTAATTAATTTAATGCACTTATACACTTCGTAAAGGTTGGAAGGCTTGGCCTTTTGCTCGGTGTTTTCTTCCACTCTTGCCGCCCTAATTACTTGTGAACCGGTGTTTTGTTCCATAATTGAGCACTCCTAGCATGCTCGGGGTTGTTATGGGGACCCCCTTGATTTTTGGGTTCGAATAAAACTTGTCTGGCACGGCCCAACTTTGGTACTATATTTGCCTAATAACTATTGGACTTGCATAGGGACTTTCCGGACCCCGTGGATAATTAATCAACCCCCGGGCCAGGGCTCCTCATCAGTGTTGGTACAAACTAGAGCACCGTGTGGGACCAACCCGGGGCAACTCGGGAAATTTCTATCTGGCCACCGTACACTAGCTTATCCGCCGTGTCCTGAGAACGAGATACGTGGCTCCTATCGGGATCGTCGACACATCGGGAGGCCTTGCTGGATTTGTTTTACCTATCTCGAACGTCTTGAGTAAGGAACTCTGATCTTCTTCAGGCTATCTAGAGGTGTCACATTTCCTTTGGAATTGCCTAGGATGATCATGAGATCCGTGGTTGAGGTTATTCCCGTTGTGTGTGGTTAATTTGTGATGGATGAGTTGGAGCACCCCTACAGGGTTAAATCTTTTTGAGAAGCCGTGCCCGCGGTTATGTGGCAAACATGGATACTTTGTTTAACACCCGGTCATAGCAAACTTGAAGTAAACTCTAATAAAATACACAGACTGTGTGCGTAACCGTGACAGTCTCTTCTCGTGAGTTCTTATCCGAAAGAGAACACGATGGGGTTATGATTGGCATAAGTAGGTGTTCAGGATCAGTTAGTGACCATTACTAGTTCACGTCCGTTATTCATAGACCACCATACTTTACTTTCTATACTCCTAAGTTAGCCACTCAAATAAGAGCTTAGTCGCTTGCTGCAGCCTCACAACTTTACCATACATCTCCTATTAAGCTTTAATAGTCTTGATACCCTTGGAAATGAGATTGTTGAGTCCCTGTGGCTCACAGATTCTACAACAACAGTTGCAGGTACAGGTAATGCGATGATTTGACGTGAGCGCATTGCTTGTGTTGATTTGGAGTTCTTCTTCATCATCAATATAGGATGGGTTCCAGGCGGCAGCCTGGGATTGCAAGGATGGATGCCATTTTATCGTTTGATTTCGTCCGTAGTCGGACCCTGCTCTTCTGTATGATGTTTGAGTATGTTATTGTATTGAGGTGACTCTGTTGTAGCTTGTGGCGAGTGTAAGCCAATTCGATATACTCATCTCTTATGTACATGTACTTGTAATGATATCCATTCTTGCAACAAGACAAGATGTGCTTCTATACCTATCAAGGCCCTCATGCCAAAATAAGGATAGGACCGTATCTTGGGCGTGACAAGGGATAGGAGTATACATATCCTTCATGGCATTGTCGCTTGCCTTGGATTCTGAGTATACATCCAAATCACCATTCTGAATCTCGCGAACTCCTAGTAGTGCAGCCCACTCATCAATAGTGTATTCATACCTTGCTCGTTCAATCATCCATACAATCCTACCAGCTCCGTATAAATGTGTAGTGGAGTAGAATTGCATCATCATCTCATCGTTTCATGCAGTAAGCTCTCTTCCAATGAACTCATCCAGACCAATGCAGTGGAAGTTATCTTGGACACTTGGCAAATAATCTTCATTTTCCTTGATGAATTCCAATCAACATATCTCATATCACTAACTGTTGGGCTCTTGTCTAGCAGTGCTGTTTCATAGAAGTCTTGTTGCTCTCTCGTGTAGAACATGTAGTCAACAACAGTCTTCTTTCTCTGGGCATAAGGATCAGCAAATCTCCAAGTCCTCAAGCCAGAATCCTTCCTCTTCTTCATATCCTCAACAACTGGCATTATGTACTAGAAGGTGTGGTCTAGGCATCATCAAGGTTGTAAGGTCATCATCATCCTCAACTCTGGAGGTAGTTCCCTTGTTCTTTTTAGAAGCTGAATTTTGCCTGGATGTCCTCTTCGGCTTTTGTGCAGCAGCTTTCTTGGATGCAGACTTGGTGCTCTTGGATATACTAGTCTTTGGCATAGCATCAGCCATAAGCTTCTTGGCCTTCTTCCTGGGAGGGGCCTTCTCAACATCTTCTTCCTCCTTCTCAGCAGCAACATCACCAGAAGTCTCCTCTAGGGTTTCAAACATAGTTGCAGGTCTGCCTACAACATGCACGATCCTCTTTTTGGCTCTCTTCTTATCTCCTTTCTTCTTAGGATGTGACTCAAGACGTAGATTCATTTGAGCTCTAGCACTCTCAGGTGCTCTCATAGTTTCAGGAGGTCCATATACTTTGCTGACAACTCTCCTGGAAGAGGTGGCTTCAGTAACAGACTTCTTAGCAGCCTTATCTTGCTTCTTGGCGAGAGTCTCCTCAGGAACAAAATCTGAATCTTCTTCATCAGAATTTAACTTCTTCCTGGTCCTTGTGGCAGCCATGGGCAACCCATGGGAGCTGGGGTGCCTGGATCTAAAAATGAACTAGGCTTTGGGATTGTGCCTGAACTCATGTCAACTCCTTGCTTTGGCAGATTCTGACTGTCTAGCTCTGACATGCTGACCCTGTCAATAGAGTATAGAAGAGCACAAGAAGATAAGTCATCAGAAAATGAGGCTGATTTTTGAAAGTTTGAACATTGGATTTTCAAAGTTTTGCATTCTGTCAAATGAATATATGTACAGTCGAAGCTAAAATTTTGGTGTTGCCGAGACTGACTATCCCTCTTAACATAAAGTTGGCACTCTTTTCAATGAGACTGAAAAGAATTACTCGGTTTCACCAAGATACTTCTCAGCAACACAGAAACACAAATCGGTGAGACCAATTTGTTTGCCTTGGTTCTACCGAGTTCCATCGGGCAGAAGGCAAACCCTAGAAAATCTATCATTCGCTAGACTATAGTAATTTTGTGTGGATATGAAGACGTGCAATAGGTGGCTTATAGAGAAAATCAAATCCAATGTGCAAGAATAGATGGGGAGCGCAAAGGAGGTCGAATCTGTACCCTAACTTTGCGTAGATTCGCTACGACAACAATGATGGAGAGGATTTTGTCGACGGCGGTGATACCGAGCGGCGGAGGAGCGCAGGAAGACAAGGGCGACGACAAGTGCTCTCGAGAACCGCAACTTAGTGTTCTGAGGCGCGACGGTTTGAAGATGAATTTCAAAGCATCGGGATCCCCAGTATTTATACCCACCATAGTTGGTGACACCGATTCTAAATTTTTGGTGTCACCGAGTTCCACAACTGTTAGTTGACAGGGAAACTCGGTGTAACTGAGAATATTGAATCAGTGGTACCGAGATTGAAAACTAGATCAACCATAGGCATTTAGTGAGGCCGAGATTTTGTCGTTGGTTCCACCGAGATGCACTTGGGAGGTTTAAATGGTCAGTCCTTGTCGATACGGAACTCCGAGTGCTCCACAAATAGAGGGATCAAAAAGCACTTGTTCAAATTTTGTGATGCATCATGAATAGAATATGAGGTGATATAGCATCGATAGCTAAGGAAGTGGTCCAATGCATTCTTGTATATCAAATTGGAAAAGGATAAATCAAAAGCTAAATAGCACCAATTGGATATCCCCGAATGAGTAAATAAATGCAGACCAACATGCTCACACAATAAGATGTAAAATGAAATCATGGCAAACATGCACAAAGAAAACAATATCTAAGAAGCACTTTGGCGATGACGGAGTCATCTATATATGAGTATATTGACTTAGGAGCCAAGTAAGAATACTTGATCATAGGTCATACTCATTGTTTAAGCACAAATGGGGTTACCAATTTTACATAAAGCATTTAATGTTGTGAGATACTAAGAGATGCTTTGACTCAAGTATTATAGTAAAGCTCCCCCTTGATGTGACATCCCCCCATAAGAGGAATAAACTAACCTTAGGTTTTGTCGATGAAGACTACATGTTGGTGAGGTAGTGGTGGATGCTCAAAGTTGAAGAAGATCACCAAGATTTGGCAGCATGCTGGTTGTTTCCTTACTCTTGTCACCTACATGGGTTATTCCCAACACACAAGAGACAAATAAAAGGATATCTATGGACATGGAGTGCAAATTATATGTTATGATGTCCATTAATTTATTGATTACCTCGTCCCTTGCTTACCTTTGAGGGAATCTGTGACTCCTTGAACTATTGCACACTGTTGATGTTGATTGCAGATAGTCCTTGCCAATAGTGAATATGAGTGAATTTCATTATCGGAGTCACCCCTCAAGAACTCTCTAGTTCTTCTTCTTGGGACCCACATAGTGTTGATCGGGATCCATGGTGTTGAAGTAGATCTTGTAGAAGTTGAGTTTGTAGTATCCTTGGGAACCCACTGCAACAAAGCTGGGGATTCATCTTCATATGAGTCAATGTTCTCTTGAAGCCTGCTCTTGCCCTTGAGCTTGTGGTCTTGTGGTGGAAGGTCATCTTGCAACTTTGTTCCCTTGGGAAGAGTATTTTCATACTTCTCCTTTTGAGGAACAAACTTGGGATTAGGGTATTGACCTTCTTACCATTCAACCCCATTAGGATTTAAGTAGTCAACACCACAAATCTTCGGGTATCCTCCATGCTTGCGTACAATCTCATCAAATTGGTTGTACCCTTCAAGACTCTTGTAGATATCTTTCTCTATAATTCCTTTCAATAAAGCATTTTCTTGCTCAAGTGTAACTTGGCTAAGAGAATCATCATTAGTGGAATCAATAGAACTACTAGGAGTAACATCATTGGATTTAGCATTTTTATTGTGGCTACTTGATGAAGAACCTTTCTTGCGTTTGTAACTAGTTTGCTTAGATTTAACTTGTGGCATTAATGTAGACAAGAGTAGTCATTTGGCAAGATAAGAGGAAGTCTTCTTTCGAAGATTGTCATTGATATCTTTAAGGAACTCATGCTCTTGCTCTAAATTGAGCTTCTCGAAGCGTAGCTTCTCATGTGTCCTTAAAAGCTCTCTATGATCTTCTAGAGTTGACTCGTGAGTTAATTTAAGAGTTTTTAGTTCTTGAGTTAGTCGTTCTATTTCCCACTTATTATCATCACACGAATTATCTTGACTAGCATGAGAATTATCAAGTTCACTTTGACTATCGTTACTTGTTTTATCACATACCAAGTTATCATCACAAAGCAAAGTACTTCATCACTATCGAAAGCAAGATATTCGGGGTGTGATACCTTGGGGTATTTAGCCATGAAGCAACTTCCACTCCCTTCATTTGGTGAATCAAATATATCATAGGATTTGGTTGTCACTAGTGCAATTCCGGCAACACCATCATCTTGACTGTAGTCGGAGTTGGAGTGATAGCTTCTCTCGGAGTTGTTATCGGAGTCAGATACGGAAACCCATTCACCAACATGAGCTTGATGTTTCGTTCTTTAGTATCTCTCTTGGTGTACTTGTCCTTCTTCTCCGAGTCCCTACTTGTCCTTGAGGGTGTACGTTCATAACGATCTTCTCTACTCCTTCTCTCTCTTTGAGGTGATTCATCTCTTGAGCTTCGTCTTGTTGGTGACTCTTCTCTTTGTTTGTATGGAGCCGTGAACTCATTAGAGTAGTGTTTGGGCTTCCCACAATTGAAGCAGTTTCGGTCACGACTTGACGAGTGCTTCTCTTCATAAGTTGAGTTGGACCTTTGATCTTTGCTTCTCCCTTCATTTGTGACAAGGTTGTCGCTTGAGGTAGCGGGAGCATCACAATTTTGACATAATGTTGTGAGATACTAAGAGATGCTTTGACTCAGGTCTTATAGTAAAGCCCCCCCTTGATGTGAAATCCCCCCATAAGAGGAATAAACTAACCTTGGGTTTTGTCGATGAAGATTACATGGTGGTGAGGTAGTGGTGGATGCTCAAAGTTGATGAAGATCACCAAGATTTGGCAGCATGCTTGTTGTTTCCTTACTCTTGTCACCTACATGGGTTAGTCCAAACACACAAGAGACAAATACAATGATATTTATGGATATGGAGTGCAAATTATATGTTATGATGACCATTGATTTATTTATTACCTCGTCCCTTGCTTACCTTTGAGGGAATGTGTGACTCCTTTAACTATTGCATAAAGTTGATGTTTATTGCAAATAGTACTTGCCAATAGTGAATACGAGTGAATTTCATTGTCAGAGTCACCCCTCAAGAACTCTCTAGTTCTTATTCTTGGGGACCCACATCAAGTTGATCGGGATCCTTGGTGTTGAACTAGATCTTGTAGAACTTGAGTTTGTAATAGCCTTGGGAACCCACTTCAACAAAGCTTGGGTTTCATCTTCATATGAGTCAATGTTCTCTTGAAGCTTGTTCTTGCCCTTGAGCTTGTGGTCTTGTGGTGGAAGGTCATCTTGCAACTTTGTTCCCTTAGGAAGAGTATTTTCATACTTCTCCTTTTGAGGAACAAACTTGGGATTAGGGTATTGACCTTCTTACCATTCAACTCCATTAGCGTTGAAGTAGTCAACACCATGATTCTTCCGGTATCCTCCATGCTTGCGTACAATCTCATCAAATTGTTTGTACCCTTCAATACTCTTGTAGATACCTTTCTCTATAATTCCTTTCAATAAAGCATTTTCTTGCTCAAGTGTAACTTGGCTAAGAGAATCATCATTAGTGGAATCAATAGAACTACTAGGAGAAACATCATTGGATTTAGCATTTTTATTGTTGCTACTAGATGAAGAACCTTTCTTGCGTTTGTTACTAGTTTTCTTAGATTTAACTTGTGGCATTAATGTATACAAGAGTAGTCGTTTGGTAAGATAATAGGAAGTCTTCTTTCGAAGATCGTCATTGATAGATTTAAGGAACTCATGCTCTTGCTCTAAATTGAGCTTCTCGAAGCGTATCTTCTCATGTGTCCTTACAAGCTCTCTATGATCTTCTAGAGTTGACTCATGAGATAATTTGAGAGTTTTTAGTTCTTGAGTTAGTCGTTCTATTTCCATCTTATTATCATCACATGACTTATTTTGACTACCATGACAATTATCAAGTTCACTTTGACTATCGTTACTAGTTTTATCACATAGCGAGTTTCATCACAAAGCAAAGGATTTCACCACTATCGAAATCAAGATATTCGGGGTATGATACCTTGGGGTATTTAGTCATGAAGCAACTTCCACTCCCTTCATTTGGTGAATCAAATAGATCATAGGAGTTGGTTGTCACTAGTGCAATTCGGGCAACACCATCATCTTGACTGTAGTCGGATTTGGAGTGATAGCTTCTCTCGGAGTTGTTGTCGGAGTCAGAGCCGGAAACCCATTCACCAACATGAGCTTGATGTGTACTTCTTTAGTATCTCTCTTGGTGTACTTGTCCTCCTTCTCCGAGTCCCTAGTTTTCCTTGAGGGTCTATGTTCATAACGATCATCTCTACTCCTTCTCTCTCTTTGAGGTGATTCATCTCTTGAGCTTCGTCTTGTTGGTGACTCTTCTCTTTGTTTGTATGGAGCCGTGCACTCATTATAGTAGTGTTTGGGCTGCCCACAATTGTAGCAGTTTCGGTAATGACTTGACAAGCGCTTCTTTTCATATGTTGAGTTGGAGCTTTGATCTTTGCTTCTCTCTAAATTTTTTACAAGGTTGTCGCTTGAGGTAGAGGGATCATCACTTGTTCCATTGTAAGAACCGGTAGACTTGTGATGTAGCTCTTCCTTGTCTTTGAGTGTCATCTCATGAGCAACAATTCTACCAATCACTTCCGTTGGTTTGAGATCTTTGTAGTTGGGCATCATTTGGATCAAAGTGCACATGGTGTCATATCGATCATCCAAAGCTCGAAGTATCTTCTTGATGATAAATTTGTCTATCATTTCTTCGCTTCCTAAGCCAGAAATCCCTTTGGTGATGAGAGCTAGCCTAGAGTACATCTCAACGACTCCTTCACCATCCTTAATCTTGAACTTGCCAAGCTAACCTTGAAGAACATCTAACTTGGATCTCTCACGTACTCTGTTCCTTCGTGCATATAACCCAAAGTATCCCAAATCTCTTTTGCATGTTCAAGACGGCTGATTTTGTTGAATTCTTTAGGGAATAGGCAGTTGAACAAAATATCATATGCTTGAGCATTGAGTTGCAACATCTTAAATTCATGCATAGTCGCTTCACGATTCGGTTCCTTTCCTCCGCAAAGAATTCACCTTGCAAGCCAACACGAACAACAGCCCAAACGGCAGGGTTATGACCAAGCAAATGCATTTTCATTTTGTGCTTCCAAATAGAAAAATTTGTGCCATCAATGTACGGACCTCTACGGTGATAATTTCCCTCACTAGATGCCATACTTCTCCTAGGTTGTGAAACCAATGCAATGGAGACCAAAACTGTGATACCACTTGTAGGATAGAAAGTAGGTCTAGAGGGGGATGATTAGACTGCTTGACAAAATAAAACTAGGCTTTTCCCAATTTTAGTTCTTGGCAAGTTTTAGCATTCATAGCATATCAAGTACGCCCTACACATGCATGTCTAAGAGTATAGCAGCGGAAAGTAAAGACATTGCACATGTAAGTAAGAGTGGGTAAGGAAAGCAAACACAATTAATGACACAAAGATTTTTCCCATGGTTCCGATAGGTGGTGCTATCGTACGTCCACGTTTATGGAGTCTTCAACCCATGGAGGGTAACCGTCGCGAGAGTCCATGGAGGGCTCCACCCATAAGGGTCCACAAAGTAGCAACATTTACCATTCCATACGGCTTCCGTCCACGAAGGACTAGCCTCACTATGGGTAGATCTTCATGAAATGGGAATCTTCTTGGCCTTACAACTTCTTGGTTCACTCTACTACACGAAGTAGGAGTCTCCCAAGCGACACCTAACCAATCTAGGAGGCACCGCCCTCCAAAAGGTAATAGGCACGGTAATGACAATGAACTCCTTGCTCTTGTGCTTCAAGATGATAGACTACTCAACACACAATCACTCTCTCAAAGATTTGGCTTGGTAGAAGATATGGGATTGGTGGAAAGCAGCTTGGGGAGGCTAGAAATCAAGATCCATATGGTTGGAGTGGAAGATCTTGATCTCAACACAAGGGTAGGTGGCTCTCTCTCAGAAAATTGAGCAGGATAGGTATAGAATAGTTCTGAGTGCTTCTCTTTCAAGTAGTTAGTGGTGAAGGGGTATATATAGGCATCCCTAGAAATCCAATAGTTACACACAATAAGTCACACTCGGTGATACCGATGTGTAAATCTCGGTGGTACCAAAGTGACCAAAGGTGGCAACTTTTGAATCTTGGAGGGGCCGATATAGGAAACTCAGTTGCACCGACAAGGTGACCAATGATCAGAATTACCAAACACGGTGATGCCGATTCGACATTCTTGGATGGCCCAAAAGTATGAACTTGCCTGACAAAAAGTTGGGAACCTAAATCGGTGGCACCAAAAGCAGTGTCAGCTATACCGAAGGGCACTGTGATAGGAAAGTTGGTTGCACCGATTTTGAATGTTTGGCTTATAAAGAAACTTTCGTGGGAGACCTTGTGGATGTTTTGGTGACTATCACTTGTGCACATATGAGCATTTTGTTCACCAACAAAACTTCACCCCCTTTTAATAGTATTGGCTTTCCTATGGACTCAAAGTGATTTCTCACAAATGTAAAATGTATAGCCCTCTTGCTTGAGGCTTGGCCAACCTATTTCCTTGAATCTTGCGGTGGTTCCACAATCTCCATAATCCTTTTGCCATCATTGAACTTTTCCTGAAATATACTTGGTGGAAACATTAGTTCAATGAATTATATGTTGTTATTAATTACCAAAGCCACCAAGTGAGCAAATGTGCTTTCAATCTCCCCCTTTTTGGTAATTGATGACAAAATATCAATCAAATCTTCGACAAAGATATAATCAATGAATATAATTATCGCTTTGAGAAGTATGTGGTAAGTAAGAGCCCCCCCTAAATTTGTGCATTATTTTAAATTTGCATTTGAATGCAAATTCACAATTGATTAGGTACATGGGTCACTTCTTACATGTCACATACCACTTGGTGGTGTGCGAGAATAATTAGAATGAACATCATAGCATAACACAATCAAGCAAAGATGAATGATCATCACCAGAGCATTAAGATGATAGGAAATAGTAGCATCACACATTAAAGCATGTGATCAAACATCATCAAACGTGTATCACAAGCAACCAAAAGATCATTGTTTTTGAAAATGCAACAAACACCAAACGCTCTCTCACTCGAAGCCTAAAGATCTATATACACTTCTCCCCCTTTGGCAACAAGTTACCAAAAAGTTCAAAGGCATATGTATAAGCGTTCATGGGCTGATCTCCTCCGGTTGTTGATGAAGGAGTAGAGAGAACAGTGTCGGCAAAAATCTCTACAGATGTCTTGGATGGAGCTGGTGTGGATGCTGGAGGAACTGGAGCTGATGGAGCAGGATGTGCTGATAGTAGCATGAGCTGATGAAGAGGGCCTCAAATCTGGTGCAGGCACTGTGGCTTATCTAGCCTGAGTAGTGAACTATGTGCTCGGCCTGAGAGGTGATCCATCCTCCTCATCATCATCACAATCTGTAGAAGAAACCCGAGGGATGTGCACTGACTTAGTCACCTTGTCCACCTTATCACCAAGAGTCTTGATCCTTGTTTCAAAGATCTTCACAAGACTGGCTTGGTTGTCCAGAATCCCCTTGATATCCTTTTGCATGCCCTGAACTGATGAGATCATAAGATCAATTTGCTCATTTCTAGATCTGGGGACTTGAGCACTACCGGCTCTAGCTGCCTTTGCCTCTGTCTGAGCTAGTGCTTAAGTGGGATGATCTGGGCTCATCTCCATGATGTTGTCCTCGAGATCTGGCTGTAGTGGCAAATGTGGACTATCTAGAGAAAATATGTGCTTTTCCAACTGAGAGTCGATGAGCATCTGGATGTAGGGTGCATAGCAGCAAGAGCGCTTCTGATCAACAACTACCTTCTTGACTATCTCAACAATCAAGGCCATAACTCTAATCCTGGTGTGTTGGTCAAGATGGATCAGCATGTTGATGGAATAGCCTCGGATCATCTTGTCATCTCCTAATTTGGGCATGAAGGTATGCGTCAAGATAGTGTTCATGGTACAGAGGCCAGCTTCCAAATAGTAGATGGATCCTAGCTTGTCGGATTGCACTTTGTCTGCAGGCATAGGAGTATACATATCCTTCATGGCATAGTGGCTTGCCTTGGATTCTGAGTATACATCCAAATCACTAGTCTAAATCTCTGGAACTCCTAGCAGTGCAGCCCACTCATCAATAGTGGATTCATACCTTGCTCCTTCAGTCATCCATACAATCCTACCATCTCCGTAGAAATGTGCAGTGGAGTAGAATTACATGATCATCTCATCGTTCCATGTAGTAAGCTCTCTTCCAATGAATTCATCCAGACCAATGTAGTGGAAGTTATCTTGGACACTTGGAAAATAGTCTTCATTTTCCTTGAAGAATTTCCAATCAACATATCTCATATCACTAACTGCTGGGCTCTTGTCTAGCAGCACTGTTTCATAAAAGTATTGCTGCTCTTTGGGGTAGAACCTATAGTCAACAATAGTCTTCTTTCTCTAGGCATAAGGATCAGCAAGTCTCCAAGTCCTCAAACCAGAATCCTTCCTCTTCCTCATATCCTCAACAACTAGGTAGCTGGCATTATGGATTGGAAGGTGTGGTCTAAGCTTCATCAACGCTGTAAGGTCATTATCATCCTCAAATCTAGAGGTAGTTCCCCTATTCTTTTCAGAAGCTAGAATTTGCCTGGATGTCCTCTTAGGCTTTTGTGCAGCAGCTTTCTTGGATGCAGACTTGGTGCTCTTGGATGTACCAGTCTTTTGCATAGCATCAGCCATAACCTTCTTGGCCTTCTTCTTCGGAGGGGCCTTCTCAACATGTTCTTCCTCCTTCTCGGCACCAGCAACACCAGAGGTCTGCTCTGGAGTTTCAAACATAGTTGTAGGTGTGACAACAACATGCACAATCCTCTTTTTGGCTCTCTTCTTCTCTCTTGTCTTCTTAGGAGGTGACTCAAGACGTATAGTCATTTGAGCTCTAGCACTCTTAGGTGCTCTCATAGTTTCAAGAGGTGCATATACTCTGCTGAAAACTCTCCTGGAAGAGGTGGCTTCTGTAGCAGACTTCTTAGCAGCCTTTTCTTGCGTCTTGGCAAGAGTCTCGTCAGGAACAAAATCTGAATCTTCTTCATCAGAATTTAACTTCTTCCTGGTCCTTGTGGCAGCCATGGGCAACCCATGGGAGCTGGGGTGCCTGGATCTAAAAATGAACTAGGCTTTGGGATTGTGCCTGAACTCATGTCAACTCCTTGCTTTGGCAGATTCTGACTGTCTAGCTCTGACATGCTGACCCTGTCAATAGAGTATAGAAGAGCAGAAGAAGATAAGTCATCACATAATGAGGCTAGTTTTTGAAATTTTGAACATTAGATTTTAAATTTTTTGCATTCTGTCAAATGAATATCGGTACACCCGAAGCAAAAAATTTGGTGCTACCGAGACTGATTATCCCTCTTAACAGAAACATGGCACTCTTTTCGGTGAGACCAAGAAGAAGTACTCGGTTTCACCGGGACATAAAAAAAATCGGTGAGACCGATTTGTTTGCTTCGGTTCTACCGAGTTCCATCGGGGAGAAGGCAAACCCTAGAAAATAAATCATTCGCTAGACTATCGGAATTTTGTGTGGATAGGAAGACGTGCAATAGGTGTCTTATAGAGAAAATCAAATCCAATGTGCAAGAATTAGATGGGGAGCGCAAAGGAGGTCGAATCGTACCCTAACTTGGCGCGGATCCTCTACGGCGGCAACGATGGAGAGGATTTCGTCGATGATGGCGATTCCCAGCGGCGGAGGAGTGCAGGGAGACAAGGGCGATGACTACTGGTCTCGAAAACACCAACTTAGGGTTTTGAGGTGCGACAGTTTGAGGATGAATTTCAAAGCATCGGGATCCCTAGTATTTATACCCACCGGTGTCAGTGACACCGATGCTAAAATTTTGGTGTCACCGAGTTCCTCAACTGTTAGTTGACAGGGAAACTAGGTGTAACCGAGAATATGGAATGGGTGGTACCGACATTGAAAACAAGATCAACCCTAGGCATTCGATGAGACCAAGATTTTGTGGTTGGTTCTACCGAGATGAACTTGGGAGGTTTTAAGTGGTCAGTCCTTGATGATATGGAACTCCGAGTGCTCCAGACCCAGAGGGATCGAATGGCACTTGTTCAAATTTTGTGATGCAGCATGAATAAAATATGAGGTGAGATAGCGTAGATAGCTAATGAAGTGGTCCTAGGCATTCTTGTATATCCAATTGGCAAACGACAAATCAAAAGCCAAATAGAAACAATTGGATATCCTCGAATGAGTAAATAAATGCAGACCAACATGCTCACACAACAAGATGTCAAATGAAATCATGGCAAATATGCACAAACATAATAGTATCTAACAAGCACTTTCGCAATGACGGAGTCATCTATATATGAGTATATTGACTTAGGACCCAAGTAAGAATACTTGATCATAGGTCATACTCATTGTTTAAGCACAAGTGGTGTTACCACTTTTACATAAATCATTTAATGTTCTCACATACTAAGAGATGTTTTGACTGAAATCTTAGAGTAAAGCCCCCCCTTGTCGTGACATCCCCCCATAAGAGGGGTAAACTAACCTTGGGTTTTGTTGATGAAGACTTCATGTTGGTGAGGTAGTGGTGGATGCTCAAAGTTGATGAAGATCACCAAGAGTTGGGAGCATCCTTGTTGTTTCCTCACTCTTCTCACCTACATGGGTTAGTCCCAACACACAAGAGACAAATACAAGGATGTCTATGGACATGGAGTGCAAAGTATATGTTATGATGTCCATTTATTTGTTGATTACCTTGTCCCTTTCTTACCTTTGAGGGAATGTGTGACTCCTTGAACTATTGCATAAACTTGATGTTGATTGCAAATAGTCCTTGCCAATAATGAATATGAGTGGATTTCATTGGCGGAGTCAACCCTCAAGAACTCTCTAGTTCTTTTTCTTGGGGACCCACATCAAATTGATGGTGATCCTTGGTGTTGAAGTAGCACTTGTAGAATTCGAGCTTGTAGTAGCATTGGGAACCCACTTCACCAAAGCATGGGATTCATCTTCATATGAGTCAATGTACTCTTGAAGCTTGTTCTTGCCCTTGAGCTTGTGGTCTTGTCGTGGAAGGTCATCTTGCAACTTTCTTCCCTTGGGAAGATTATTTTCATACTTCTCCTTTTGAGGAACAAACTTGGGATTAGGGTATTGACCTTCTTCCCATTCGACTCCATTATAGTTGAAGTAGACAACACCACGGTACTTCCGGTATCCTCCATGCTTGCGTACAATCTCATCAAATTGTTTGTACCCTTCAAGACTCTTGTATATACCTTCTCTATAATTCCTTCCAATAAAGCATTTTATTGCTGAAGTGTTACTTGGATAAGAGAATCATCACTAGTGGAATCAATAGAACTACTAGGAGCAACATCATTGGATTTAGCATTTTTATTGTTGCTACTAGATGAAGAACCTTTCTTGCCTTTGTTACTAGTTTTCTTAGATATAACTTGTGGCATGAATGTAGACAAGAGTAGTCGTTTGACAAGGTAAGAGTAAGTCTTCTTTCGAAGATCGTCATTGATAGCTTTAAGGAACTCATGCTCTTTCTCTAAATTTAGCTTCTGGAAGCGTAGCTTCTTATGTGTCCTTACAAGCTCTCTATGATTTTCTAGACTTGACTCGTGAGCTAACTTAAGAGTTTTTAGTTTTTGACTTAGTCGTTCTATTTCCAACTTTTCATCATCACAGGACTTATCTTGACGAGCATGAAAATTATGAAGTTCACTTTGACTATCATTAGTAGTTTTATCACATAGCAAGTCATCATCACAAGAAAATCATCTTCATCACTATCGAGATCAAGATATTCAGGCTGTGATACCTTGGGGTATTTAGCCATGAAGCAACTTCCACTCCCTTCATTTGGTGAATCAAATAGATCATAGGAGTTGGTTCTCACTAGTGCAATTCCTCCAACACCATCATCTTGACTATAGTCGGAGTTGGAGTGATAGATTCTCTCGGAGTTGTTGTCGGAGTCGGAGCCGGAAACCCATTCACCAACATGAGCTTGATGTTTCCTTCTTGAGTAGCTCTTCGTGTACTTGTACCTCTTCTCCGAGTCCCTACTTCTCCTTGAGGGTCTACGTTCATAACGATCTTCTCTACTCCTCTCTCTTCGAGGTGATTCATCACTTGAGCATCGTCTTCTTGGTGATTCTTCTCTTCGTTTGTAAGGAGCCGAGCACTCATTGGAGTAGGGTCCGGGCTTCCCACAATTGTAGTAGTTTCATTCATGACTTGACGAGCGCTTCTCTTCATATCTTATGTTGTTGCTTTGATATTTGCTTCTATTCTTGTAGAACTTGTTGAATTTCTTGACCATGAGGCTTATCTCTTCATTTGTGACAAGGTTGTCGCTTGAGGTAGCCGGAGCATCACTTGTTGCTTTGTAAGCACCGGTAGACTTGTGATGTAGCTCTTCCTTGTCTTTGAGTGTCATCTCATGAGCAAAAATTCTACCAATCACTTCCGTTGGTTTGAGATCTTTGTAGCTGGGCATCATTTGGATCAAAGTGCACAGGGTCTCATATCGATCATCCAAAGCTCGAAGTATCTTCTTGATGAGGAATTTGTTTGTCATTTCTTTGCTTCCCAAGCTAGCAATCTCATTGGTGATGAGAGCTAGCTTAGAGTACATCTCAGCGACTCCTTCACCATCCTTCATCTTGAACTTGTCAAGCTGACCTTGAAGAACATCTAACTTGGATTCTCTCATGGACTCAGTTCCTTCGTGCATGTCAACTAAAGTATCTCAAATCTATTTTTCGTGTTCAAGGCGGCTGATTTTGTTGAATTCTTTGGGGCACAGGCAGCGAAGAGAAAATCACATGCTTGAGCATGGAGTTGCAACATCTTCAATTCATTCGCGGTCGCTTCACGATCCGGTTCCTTTCCTTTGGCAAAGAATTCACCTTGCAAGCCAACACGAACAATAGCCCAAACGGTGCGGTTTTGACCAAGCAAATGCATTTTCATTTTGTGATTCCAACTAGAAAAATTTGTGCCATCAAAGTACGGACCTATACGGTTATAATTTCCCTCACTAGATGCCATACTTCTCCTAGGTTGTGAAACCAATGTAATGGAGACCAAAGCTCTGATAGCACTTGTAGGATAGAAAGTAGGTCTAGAGGAGGGGTGATTAGACTACTTGACCAAATAAAACTATGCCTTTTACCAATTTTAATTCTTGTCAAGTTTTAGCATTCATAGCATATCAAGTACACCCCACACATGCATGTCTAAGAGTATAGCAGCGGAAAGTAAAGACATTGCACATGTAAGTAAGAGTGGGTAAGGAAAGCAAACACAATTGATGACACAAAGATTTTCCCGTGGTTCCGATAGGTGGTGCTATCGTATTTCCATGTTTATGGAGTCTTCAACCCATGGCGTGTAACGGTCGTGAGAGTCCACGAAGGGCTCCACCCATAAGGGACCACGAAGTAGCAACCTTGACTATCCATACGGCTTCCGTCCACGAAGGACTAGCCTCACTATGGGTAGATCTTAACGAAGTAGGCAATCTCCTTGCCCTTACAAACTTCTTGGTTCACTCCACAACACGAAGTAGGAGGCTCCCAAGCGACACCTAACCAATCTAGGTGGCACCACCCTCCAAAAGGTAATAGGCTCGGTAATGACGATGAACTCCTTGCTCTTGTGCTTCAAGATGATAGACTCCTCAACACACAATCACTCTCTCACATATTTGGCTTGGTAGAAGAGATGGGATTGGTGGAAAGCAAGTTGGGGAGGCTAGAAATCAAGATCCATATGGCTGGAGTGGAAGATCTAGATCTCAACACAAGGGTAGGTGGTTCTCTCTCGAAAAATTGAGTAGGAAAGGATTGGAATAGTTTTGAGTGCTTCTCTTTCGAGTAGGTAGTGGTGAAGGGGTATATGTAGGCATCCCCAAAAATCCAATCATGACACACAATAAGTCAGACTCGGTGACAGCAATGTGTAAATCTTGGTGGTACCAAAGTGACCAAACGTGACCAATATATGAGGGACCGATATAGGAAACTCGGTTGCACCGACAAGGTGACCATCGGTCAGAATTATCAAACTCGGTGACGCCGATTTGACATTCTCGGATGGGCCAAAAATATGAACTTGCGTGACAGAAAGTTGGCAACCCAACTCGGTGGCACCGAAAGCAGTGTCGGCTATACCGAAGGTGTTAGGGTTTGGCTGAGTCTGTCTAGGGCTTGGAATCGGTGGCACTGGGATAGGAAAGTTGGTTGCACCAAATTTGAATGTTTGGCTTATAGTGAGACTTTGGTGGGAGAGCTGTGGATGTTTTGGTGACTATCACTTGTGCACGTATGAGCATTTTGTTCACCAACAAAACTTCACCCCCCTTTAATAGTTTTGGATTTCCTATGGACTCAAAGTGATTTCTCACAAATGTAAAATGTAGAGTCCTCTTGCTTGAAGCTTGGCCAACCTATTTCCTTGAATCTTGGGGTGATTCCACACTCTCCACAATCCTTTTGCCATCCCTATCATTGAACTTTTCCTGAAATATACTTGGTGGAAACATTAGTTCAATGACTTATATGTTGTTATTAATTACCAAAACCACCAAGGGAGCAAATGTGCTTTCAACCACAGACCCAATTCTCAGCAAACTCACTTAAGTTAACGCTCCCTTGATGGTGTGGCACACCAACCATTTTTCCATGCCTCTCCTTGGCAGTGTTTTGGCTGGGCTCCCACTTTTGGAGCACCACTGATCTACCAAGGCTTCCCAACAATCCATCTTATCCACACACCATCTCGGGGGCACCTAAGTTAATAAAGAGAAATTTGAGTGCTACATGTAAGAATCAAATCAAGGAAGCTAACTACAAGGCCTTAATAATATGTAATTACCTTCATGTAATGCTCCTTCTTCATCTTAGAATCGCGGAACTTCGCCTTTTCCTTCCTAATACGACGCGAGGTGTAGTAGTCTCGAACAGCCTGCACCCAAGCCTCGTGCCGCTAGTGTTGAAGTAGGTTTCGATAACCTGTGTCGCGGCCTCCTCATATCCCTCCTCACACCAGTAGAAGGTTTGCAAACAAGACAACACTGATTATTACAATAACTACCTATTGTTGATTTCTAATTGTGTAAAGGAGAAATTATCCAGAACTGTCTGATCACCATGTCGGCCCTCATGTAGCACATGACACTGTCGATCCCCACGTCCGGTGTGGCCGGGGCACCCAAGTAGTGCTCGCAGGTCATTCCTACCTCTCGACCCCGACCGGGCAACGTAACAAACCCCGGGAAGTTTTGCCGGCAAAGCACACTAAGGATGCTGTTGGGCTTGTAGACACCCTTGGCAACAATCCAACCCTTGAAGTATGACAAATTAAAGCCAACACATTAGATATTTGAGAAAACGTGAAGGCAAAATGTTAAATAAGAGTAAATGAACTTACTTCTCCCCATTTGGCTGAATTGACCAGCTCTGCTCGCGGGTCGCCGACATGGGCGGGAGCCCCGTACTACCATGCTAGTAGACGATGGCCCCATCACCCAGCTCCTCGTCGCTATCAGCATGGCAACTTGACTCCTGCTGACCCAGATCAGGCCAGGTATACCACTGCATCTCTTGGGACGTACCCTCATCCCTTCTTTGCTCCAGAGTCTCCTAGAACGAAGCCTCTGGGACATGAGTCTCATGGATCAAAGGCTCGTCGACCTGAGGCTCGTGAATTGGAGTCCGTGTAGCCTCCACCTCAGACGGGTCCACCCTAGCAGTCCTTTGCTCAGGTGAATCAGCTGGGGGTGGCGGCAAGGAAGACATGGCAACCACCCTACCTCTCCCGCTCCCATGTGTACCTTTAGTAGCTCTCTTCTTCATGGGGGGCGACCTACTCTCACGGGGGCAGCGGTCGTCAAAGAAGCGACCACTCCATGGAGAGTAGAGAGCAATGCTCTCTGGAGAGACGGGGCATGAATAGGAGTACCCATCCCACCACCCGCCGACGAAGAAGGAGCCTCGGAGTAGACAAGGCATGAAGGCGACCTACTCGACCATAGCCCATGCTGGCATTCACGGAAACTACATAGCATGCTTATCAAATCATCCAACTACACAAACTGGAAAGGAAGCACATATCAACAAGCATGAAGCTCACAAGTTAGCATGATGAAACAGATTTTAGTGACTTCGTGAAAATCACAGTTGTCTAGAATCTGAGTTAAGCTGGTAGCAAGTTGCCAGCAGAAACTAATGGTGATAGAGACCACCTCAAAGCATGAAAATTAACAGGATGGTAGAGGACAACATCTACTTCAAAACACTAGCACCGAGATTGAGCTAATTCACAACATATCACTTGGTAGCATCCACGCAAGAGGGCATAAAAATATTAACAGATTCTCAGACTTAGAATTATTTAGGATGTTGAAAACAGCAACATTATGTTAGCTACTTTGGAGCAAGATTCCCACTTAACAGCAAGTATAACATGTCAAAAGAAAATACCATGGCATAATATACATGAAATACTCCCACTTCCATGTTGGCACAAATATCATAGCATGCTTGGATTAATTACAACTAAAATGACAATATGGCACTTTGGGACAAAGTGACATTTTGACAAACTTGCTCAAATGACCAAACAAGTTACACAAATGAATTTCTTGGGTGATTCTACCTCAAAATCATATATCACACTCCTATGTTTGCATGGAGCAAAATGGCAAAACACTAGCTCGGAAAAACCAACAATTCATATAAGTTGAAACTTACTAAAAATGTGCATGTTCATATATGTTCATATCCATTTTTAGTAATATTACCAGAGATAGAAATAACTATAAAATTCACATTAAATCAATAAAACAAAATAAATAAATGAAAAACAAAAGGAGGGGCCCACCTGGCATAGTCACCAGGGACCCCTGGTGGATGACAAGTGGGGCCATGGCCCACTTGTCATACACTCGCAACCACACTTACAGACATACCTACACACACCCCAAAATACACACACACACATCTACCACACACACACACACTCTGGATCTACTGCCACAGCAGATCCAACACACACACTCACACATGCAGGCACACACACACTCTCTAGTGCATGGGATCCAGGCTGTGGCCAAACGAGATCCAGGTTGTGGCCAAACGGCATTCCACACACACAACACCAATACCAGCCAATTAGAAAAAGGAAACAAAAAGGGGGGCTTTGTGCCCGTGGGGTTTCGAACCTAGGTCTCCCTAGTGGGAGGCGCGTGCGGCAACCAGTCGGGCCAGGAGGGGGAATCTGATACAGAGAGCGGGCGCACACCACTAGAACTAGCCCGAAGCAGGAACCGGACGAAACTGAACCCAAACAGCACTGACGACAGGGAACAGCGGCGACAGGATTCTGGCGACCTACTCGACCATAGCCCCGGCCGGCACTACACGGAGATTGCTGGACCCTAGGCGAGCCCAACCCCGCATATAGAAGGGAAGAACCCTACGAGCTACGACAGCTAACGGATGGTGCCACAACGACGGCAAGGCGATTGGGGTGCGAGGGAAAAGCTAACGGATGACTGCTCACCGAGAGGGGCGACGAATGGCTCACACAGCGTTTGGGAAAGAAGAGGGTCAAGGAGTCCTAAAGCAGCAGAGCTCCCTCGTGCCGGCGAAGATGATGACAGAGCCGACGCCACGAAGGAGATCGACCTCCACTAGCGCAGGGAATGGGGGCGGGCAACACCAGGAACCCCCTTGGCATTTCGGACACCGTGGAGGATCACCGGCGGCGACGAAGATGGCGGGGACGGCGATGCAGCACTCTCTGCTCTCACTCAACCGAAACGTCTCTGAATCTCATTTGACAAAAGGAGAGGAGAAGGGGGAAGAAAGAGGAAGAAGGGGAGCGGCGGCAGTGAGGAGGGAGAGAGGAGAATCCTAGGGATACGTGCACATTTAAAGGGGCGGCCTCGACATCCGTGAGCCCTCTCACGGCGATTGCGACAACTCTCTCTCAGCGAGATTCTCTAAACCTGACGGAGGCGACGACGGAGTAGGTTGCCGCTAGGATGGCCGGGCTGGGCTGCGCTAAGAAAGATGGGCCACAAAGGAGCTGAGGCCCACTTGCATAGCCTCTCTCTTAGAAAACAGAAGGAAAGGTTTTCCTTTTAAAATAAAGACCATAACAAAAGAAAAACCACACAGACGAAGGAAGGGGCTTAACCCAGAACAAAAATACTTTTGAGCTCACAAAAATGCAAGCTATTTAATAAAAAATGGTTGGGTCATTTTTAGAGCAAGGAAATTAATTTCTTTTGTTTATAAAAACTACTATTTTATTAAAGAACAAAAATAACAATAGCAGCAGCATGAGAAAGAAGGAACTCACCCACTCCACTCAGCACAATTAGTTTGAGCAAGAGAACATTTTTTAAATATTTTTAATACAATTCAATTTGTGACCTAATAAAAAATAGGAGCAAAAGGGGGATTGAGAAGAAAAGAAAGAGGGGGGGTATTGGGAGAGCAATACACAAGGCACACATGCATACATCCCCATACACACCTCCCATCACTACCTTGTCACATGGACGCACACCGCAAAATATAATATGCATGACATGATGATGAGATGACATGATGATTAGATGACATGATGCATGATGCATGAGATAATGATGAAATGGCAAGGAAGGAAACATCAACTCATTTGACACAAGACACCAAGGTTCACATAGTTACATGACCATAAATGGCAAGGGGAGCACTTGGGCTGTTACATGTTGTGAACTCATTCTTTATTTATATTGGTGTAATATCTACTGTATTCCAACTTCTCCATGTTTCATACCCCCCGATCCGACCGCTAAATACATCAAAATGGGTAAACACCACAAAGAAAATAGAATCTGTTAAATACAGAATAGTCTGTAGCAATCTGGAAACCTCGTATACTTATGTAACTCCAAAAATTCTGAAAAATTAGGAAAATCTAGGAAATTTGTATATAAATCTTTTGGAACAATTTCGGACTCATTCCATGCTTTGATAAATTTATAAAATGCCAGTACTGGGCGCAAAAGTTTCTATTTTCAGCAAGACAAAATCAACAATCACCATAGACCATTCCAAAGGTCTTACTTGGCTCAAACACTAATTAAAACACCAAAACACAATTACTACAGAGGTAATAATGTGTGAAACACTCAAAAATAGAAGCAAAAAAAGAACATTAAATTAAAATTGGGTTGCCTCCCAACAAGCACTATTGTTTAACGCCTCTAGCTAGGCATAATGCAATAGATCTAGGTATTGTCATCTCTAGTATGCAATCTGTTCTCATAATCTGGATCATCACCATAAATATAATCATATAAAATGCATATCTCATTTTTAACAGGTTGCCTTAATTTTTTCCTTCTAACCAATCATCATTGAATCCTACATAAATGCCCCTAGTGATCAAACCAAATTCATCATAGGTTTCAAGTTAAATGGTTTGGGTAATTTCGGAATAGAGAACTATTCTTCTAAGATTATCTAGGTAGGATGATAATCCCTAGACTCACACATCATAGGAGGGGCAATGGAGTTGATGTAGATGCCCTCCGTGATCGAATCCTCTCTAGCAGATTACCGGAAAAGGCTCCAAGATTGGATCTCTCGGGAACGGAGGCTTCCGGCGGCGGAAAGTATTTGTGTGACTCTTTTTGTATTGGGGAATATTTGGGAATTTATAGGCCCGAGATTAGTGTTACGAGATCTATTGGGGGGCCACAAGCCAGGCCCCTCCCATGGCCACGCTAGGGTGGCTTGTGACATCCTGGCAGGTCTTCTGTCCCCTCTCCAAGTCTGGTAGATGTCTTGTGGTCCAAGAAAAATCATCATGAAGATTTTATTTCGTTTGGACTCCGTATAATATTCCTTATCAACAATACTCAAAAACAAGGAAAAAACGTGGCACTAGATTCTAGGTTAATAGGTTAATCCCAAATTAATATAAATAGCATATTAATGCATATAAAACGTCCAAAACAGATAATATAATACCATGGAACAATCAAAAAATTATAGATACGCTGGAGACGTATGAGAAAGTCGAGCATAAAAGTTTTGTGTAATCATTTCTCTTGAGAACACATGGTTGGGGCAGGTGCGTATCATAGATTTAAGCCTCCCCCAAGCTTGAGCGATGCTTTCAACTTTACAAGGCCAGAAATTATATATAGTTCCGATCATGGTGAACTAGATGCATTAGATAAAACTTCTGATGATATTCCAACTTCAAGTGATTCGAGTTCCATGATTCAATATTATCCAATAGCCTATACCACAATATTGCTTTCCCCTCCAAAGATAAAGGGGAAAACTTTCTTCTTAACTTTGTCTCTAGACAAACCTGCAAGCTGAAATAATCCACAAACCTCATCGACGAATATCAAATGAAAATCAGCATGAGTCATACGATCATAAGGATTAGATAATAGTTTCTCAAGCATACGCAAAGGAATCTCATAATAAATATTTTCAATAGATTTAGTAGATTGACCAAGAATTTCCTCATCTTCCATTTGTGGTGAAGATGCCCCGAACAAGCCACAAAAAAGGCGACCGTTCATAGTTACAAGCAACAATATATTTCAACACGTATATAGGGGATCAATCGTAGTCCTTTCGAGTAAGAGTGTTAAACCCAACGAGAAGTAGAAGGAAATGATAAGCTGTACCAACAAGTCCTATGAGTAATAGTTTTGTAGCAAGATAATTACTAACAAGGGACAATTGTAACAAAGGTGAAGCAAGGTAGACCAATCCTTTTTGTAGCAAAGGGCAGGCCTGAAAGTACTCTTATATTAAGCAAGTGCTCCCGAGGACACATGTGAATTTCTGTCTTGTCACATTCATCATGTTGAGTTGATTCGCATTCACTACTTTAATAATTTGATATGTGGGTGGACCGGTGCTAAGGCATTTTTCTTACTTGAACTAACAACCTACTTATGATTAACCCCTCTCACAAGCATCTACAACTACGAAAGAATAACTAAGATAAATATAACCATAACATGACACATGTGGATCCAAATCAGCCCCTTATGAAGCAACGCATAAACTGGGGTTTAAGCTTCTGTCACTCTTGCAACCCATCATCTACTTGTTACTCCACAATCACTTCCCTTAGGCCCATAGCATGGTGAAGTTTCACTTAGTCAACGTTCAAAAGACACCACTAAGAGAGGTAACAACATGCATATCATCAAAATATCGAACACATGCCAACTTCACAAGATTACTTATAACAAGACTTCTCCCATGTCCTCGGGAACAATAGTAACTTATCAATCATCGTCAAAATGTTCAAGATCACAGGTGTAATAATGACAATTGAGGCTCTGAACATAATCGCCTCCGTCAAGTAATCCAACAAGCATCAACTACGAGATGTAATCAACCCAACTTGTAACCCATGGGTACCAATCTGAGGTTTTGGGACAAAGATTGAATACAAGTGATGAACTAGGGTTGGAGATGAGATGGTGCTGGTGAAGATGTTGATGAAGATTGGTCCTCCCACGAAGGAGGAGGCGTTGGTGATGATGATGGCTTCAATCTTCGCCTCCCGGGGAGGGATTTCGCCTACAGACTCTGACTGTCGGAGTGCAAAAGGACCTCCGCCCAAGTTTTGACCTCGAGACAGCGACGCTTCGTATCGGAAGGTTTCTTATGAATTTTTATATGGTAAAACACATCTTACTGGAGAAGAGGGACATCAAAGAGCCAATAGGGGCCCACAATCCATCAGGGCGTGCCCCTAGGGGTTGCTTTATTGGCGTGTGCCCTCCTGCCAGCCCCCTCCTAGTATATTTTTGTTCGAAAAAATCTTAAATATTCCAAAAATATTCTCCGTGAAATTTCAGATCATTCCGACTCTAGTGATTTTTCTCCCTTTTTCTCGGTTGTCAGATATTTCCCTCCTTGTGGTGTACCTTGCATATTAAGAGAGAAAAGACATAAATTTGTGTAATTGTCACACCCTGTGTTTGTATCACTTTGCTATGTTGTGGATTTACAAAATTTGGAACCATTTAAAAAAAATTCAGTGCTTGTGCTTGTTTGGATTGTTGCTTGATTCCTGGTAAAGTTATTTGTGCTTGGCACTCTTAGGTTCTACTCCTCTCTATACTCATCTTCCTTGACCCAACATCTTCCCCAATGATCATACCATGTGTATAGTAATTAAAACTAATTCTATTAAAATTGTTTTTTCCCAAAAAGAATTTATTTAAATTAGGTTTTCAAAAAAACCCGACTTGAGGTTTGCACTTCAAATCCTAAAATTGGGTGGACCCTTTTTCCCAATGGCTTTAATTGAAACCTACTATATATATTACTTCCCAAAACCACCAAACACTTTTTTAAGTATTATTTTACTATTTTATTTAAACGCTTTTTCTTAAGGCCATAAATGGTTTTTTATAGGGAAAAATTATTTAAATGCATTGAAAATATTTGACAAAAATTTGGGAAACTCATTGGACATATATTTTCCATATATATGAGTTTCAACACATGGTCATGTTGAAAATGATGGGCAAAAGCCCTCAAAACCCTTTTTGCTCAAATCAAGATTTCGAAATATTTCTATAAGAAATATTTTTAATAAATTCCAATAAAATTCTAGCAAGTCACACATGTTATGTATGATGATCTTGCAAAGTTTCATATCAATCCCCCTTGTTTTGCTTCAGCAAAATATTCCAAAATCCTCTCTGTCCAGATTCAAAATTGAACAACTTTACATTGTGAAGTTTCTTCCCTTGACCCCAAACTTTGAGGGCATGTGTTAAACCCCAGATAATGAGACCACACCAGGTGGTGGATTTGTGGGAAGTGAAATGCATGCCTACATCTACAAAAATCTGATTCTTTTGATTTCTAGGGTTTTACAAAGTTACATTGTGTACTTTTTTCAATCAAGCTCAAACTTGGTGATCAACCCTACTTATAAACCCCATTTGACCTTGTGAAGTATTATGGCAACCAAGGCCCATTTGCTTGCCCTAATCACCATCAAACACATTCTGCAATAATGGTAAAACCTCTGTTTGACACCCTGGTACTGTTCTCCTTTGGTTCAAAATTTTACCACGGCCTTGTAGTATTGCATCGCACCTCTAGTAACATTATTTGGCCAAGGATCAATCATTATGAGGGGTAAAACGCCTGTCTCTCCTTCTGGGCAGCCTAAACTGGAGCTTCTCTCCTCCAATTTTCTTCTCCCTCCCCTCACCTTAGCTCCAGAGAATCCTACGTGCATCTAAGCAACTCCCAGAAGCTACTCGACAAGGTGGGGCACCCTAGAGCGCGCGGGCAATGGCAATGCTGGCCATTTGCACGCTCTGGAGCATGCTATAGTGTGCTCCCGCACTATAGCCTTACCCATCTTGAGCCTCTCGACAGCCTACAGATGCGGGGAGCTGTCCCCCGAGATTCCCTCGATGTTCGCAAACCGCCACCCTGTCGCCCCCCCTCCTTCTCTCTCTGATGTCCTCCCACACACGTGCCCCTATCAGCCGGTTCGGCCAATGCTCGGGCTCACAAGTGCGTGTCTACCCCCCCCCTCTCCTCTCTCCGTTCCCATAGGCGTAGACCAACCCCATGAGCGCCCAGGAATTCACCTGGCTTGCTCCCATGCATTCTGGCCTCGGCCTCTTCCTCACCGGCACATGAGTGCACGATGCGCCGTGGGTCTCTAAAAGTGCTTTATATCGACTAGGGGGGTGAATATGAATTTTTTACAAATTCATCACTTCAGGGATATCAACTTGAGAAATTTGAAATGTGATGAATAACTAGTAGCAAAATAAGTACTCAAGTGCATGAGGAACATAGCAATATCATAGTCATCATAAAATACAGCAAGCACAGATTACAAGTAGCGTGATACAGGATAAGCAGGTGAGTAACAAGGTGACTTGAAGAATTTGAGGTGAGGAAATTTTGAAAGTCTCTAGTCAAATTCTCCAAACAGTAAGAATCAATTTCATCAACAAGTATACGAGGAGATAGTGGGGCTAAGGAAATAGAACCAGGTACCTTGACGAAGACAATGGTTTGATGACCCAATTCCAACTGTTGTGACAGTCGTACGTACGGTTTGGAGCGGCCTGGTATTTAAACCAGAGGACACCCAGTCCCAGGACATGCAGTCCTTACCATATTCTGCTTGAGCTAAGGTCACAAAGTCCTCGCCCAACACTCGTGGTAAGTCTTCAGGGTAGACTTCGAAAACCCTCACAAACTGGTCACTCGGCGATCCACAATTTAGTACTGGATGCTCTAGACCAAGGTCACTCCATGATCCCCAATTGACTGCAGGATGCACTAGACTTTGACGCCTATCCGTTTGGAGGATACACAGTCCTCAAAGATAACAAACGTCGGTTCCACACAGGAACAATCTCTTCAGTGATGCTTAATCACTTTGGGTTTGGTGGTTTGGATTTGGGTTTTTCCTCATTGATGATTTTCTATCAAAGTCCTCGGAGGATGGGCTGCTCTCAAATGACAAGTGTCAGGTCTCTCTCGGAGCAGCCAACCAACTAGTGGTTGTGGGGGTGGCTATTTATAGCTAGGGTACAACCTGACATCATAAGTCATAAATGCCCCCAATGATATGACCGTTATGTGGATAAGATGATTGGCGACAGCTGTCACTAGGCACAGCAACAGTCGAAATTTCGAACTATGAAAGTCCTCAGGCATATCATGTTCCTCACTTATAGGCAATTCGCACTTGCGAAATCCTAACTCCTCAGTCAGACCAATTTCCTCAAAGACCAGAAGAACATCGTCTCCGTCACTGAAGAACTTGACTGAGCCGTAAGAGATTTCCAAAGGCTTCACTCGACGGATTGGATAGGTTGAGGATTTTGAGTTGAGCATCAGTTGGAAATTTTAATTAGTATTACCTTGGCCTCCTTTAATAGTACGATGTTCCCTATGATTCAAAGAAAGGAAATGAAACTAAGAAAACAAAATTCTTCATGCTTCATAGTCCTCGTTCATATCTTCAAGGTCACACCAACTTCTTCATTTTCAAAGTCTTCAGGGAATACCAAAGTCTTCAGCAAAGTCTTCACCAAAGTCTTCAGTTCAAGGCATACATTTTTAGGGGTCGGTAATCTCCAAATATATCAAACTCCTCATCGACTTATAGAGCATGTCTACACTCATAAACACATTAGTTCCTTAACCTATAACTCTTCAATAGACCAAAATCACTAAGGGGCACTAGATGCACTAACAATCTCCCCCATTTTGGTGATTGATGACAAATAGGTTAAGTTTTCAACAGGGATAAACATATGAAGTGAAAGTACTGAGTTTGAGGAATTTGATTGCAAGATATAGAAGAATTCCCCTTAAAGATGTGCATATTTGAGGACTTTTCTTTGGACTGCAAATGCACATGGCAGGATAAAAACATTGAGAACTCCCCATATATCTTGTAATTCATACACGCATTTAACATATGATATGAACAATTTGAAATGCATGATGAAAAATGGTGTCTGGCGAAGTTAAGAATGCATGCATTAAGGGACTCTGAGGAAATAAGCATGCGGAAAGCAGTTCAAAAGAGTCAGACCACCATCGGACTTAAGCTTACAACTCAACCAAAGAAAGCTTCAGAAGAGCGAGAGTTGTAACTTAAACAAACTAGCCCATATATAGAGACCCGCTTGAAGAGTAACTCAAATTTTCTCCCCCTTTGTCATCGAAGACCAAAAGGGATGAAAAAGTGAGGACTAACGCCCCTTGAAGAATTTCATCTTGTTGGTGAGGAAGGAGCGCCATCATTGATTGGGTCATTTGTCGATGCAGCGCCTGCCACATTGTCGTCAATGTCCTCAGCTTCATCCATTTCGCGCGATGAAGAATATGAGTTTGTAACTAGCCGGGGAACTTGAACTTTCTTGAATTTCTTCTGGGGAACGAGCCCAGTCAAGATTCTGCTCAAGGTTCATTTCTTTCAATTCTTCAGGAGTCTTGGTATGAGATAAAATGGCCCAAGTGCGATTGAAAATTTCATGCACATAGTAGTGATTTTTCTTCACTGAGTTCTACGTCACAGTCATGTTCTGAAGAATTGAACCGAATTGACATTGATTGCGATCAACCTTCTGAAGAAGACTTATGAGAAGCTCATGATCAGTCATCACACGAGGGGCTGACTCTCGAGGATTTTGCGCTGAGTCTTTTGCAGCAGAATCCTGAGTGGCAGTGTCATCATTTGTGGAGTAAGATGCAGCTTTGCGAAACTGGCCATCCAATGGGCGAGTACCTTCATCAATGATAGCTTTGCCTTTTCCTTCAACTGAGGCAACTGTGTTCTTGAGGACTTCAATCAGGGGCAGAAAGCTGAAGTGATTCTGGTAGTCTGCTTTGAAGGGAACTAAAGACCTTGATCTGATGAATTTCATGATCCATGGAGCATAAGGCTTCAGTTCAAATGGGGCTAAGACTGCATTTGCCAATGTCCTCATGAAGAAATCATGGAAGTTGATGGGAATCCCATGAATGATGTTGAATATCATGTTCTTCATGATTCCCTCGACTTCTTCTTCTTGAGAGTTGTGACCCTTCTGAGGACAAAGGGTGTTGGTGACGATGCGATAAACCATCCTGGGTACATATAGCAAGTCCTTCACAAGGAAGGTTGTCCTTTGAGGTTTTCCAAGGGCCAGCGGTTTCATCAGCACTTGCATTAGTTGGTTGGGCAGAGCAGGTTCATCAAACAGGCAGCAAGCTTCTTCTAAGGGAATTGGAATTAGGACTGACCGAAGCAATTCAGAGGTTGGTGTAGTATAATGGGTTGATCCAGTCATCTAGTCCAAGACCCATGAGTTAATGTTAGAAGCATCACCTTCGATGTGCAAAGTGGCATAGAATTGAAGAATGAGCTCTTCATTCCAATCATAGATGTCCACACAGATGGGAAGAATGCCTGCGTCGTGAAGAACTGCGAGCACCGGTGTGAAAGAAGGAATCATTTCCATGTCCACATGAGGAATTTGATGGTGCTCGAAGACTTTCTTCTTGTCAAACAGGACTGATGCATAATAATTCATCTGTGTTGGAGTCAAGAATCTGGTGTGACCTGCCCGAGCTGAGTCATATGGATTGGGTCCATTGAAGAAAATATGCTCTTTGAATAAATTGCTCTTGAGGAATTCGGGGCACTGTGAGCCTTTGAATGGCATTCTAGGCTTTGGCTAAAGATTTGGCTTGAAGCGGCCCACAATCTCCTTAGGCTTAGTAGGAACTACTTCAGACTGAGGAATTTGAGCAGCAGTTTCCTCAGTTGCATTTTGAGCAGCAATTTCTTTAGTTGATGCAGCTAGAATTTCTTCAGTGGTAGTAGTAGCCATGTCATCAGATCCTATATGAATTTATTCAGTCTAGGCTAGGGACTGACGAATCAGTGACAAAGGAGTGGACATTGGGGAATTTGGGTAAGCAGCTTCCCAATATTCATTTATTGCCAATGGCTGCCTCTTCAATAGTTAACTGAGGCAGGGGCGATGATACCTTTGGAGTTGAAGCATTTGCTTCCACTTCAATTTCTTCATCAACCTGCTCGGAGGTAGCAGCCGATTGATCCTTTTCCTCGTCATTTGGGATGACATAGTCAACACCAAATGGCACAACTGCATAAGATGGCACGGAGCTGATAGGCATTGCATCAAATGGTTCTGTTGAAGAACTTGGCAGTGTCTTCAATTTCTTCATTGCAGAGGAAACTATCATTGATGTCTTTCTCTTTAGTGCCTTCCTCTCGGCAACCTTGGTCTTCTTTGCTTCTGATGCAGAAGGAAGGTTGATTGTCTTCACCCTTGATGATTTGGCTGTTTCAACAGAGGGTGAAAGAAGTGCATCTTTTCACGCACGACTGACGCAGTCACCCTAGTAGTATCAATTTCCTCAGGCTCAGCAAAAACTTCAGCTGGCCTGGCAGTTTCTTCAACAGCCTGAGTTTCATCTACTACTAGAAAAATTTCATCAAGCTGAGTAGATTCATCAACCTGAGCTGCAACCCTTGAGTTATGGTCCTTAACGGCAGCTTGAGCAGCCCCAACAAATCTTACTTTGGTGCCTCTCCATTTAGCATCATATTTGTTTTGTTCCTCGGAAAGACAACGAATTTTAGACTGAACTATGAGGAGTTTATTCAGAGTCAAATTCATCACGTTGTTCCTTAGAAATTTTTCTTTCCTGGCTCTGTTCCTCTTAGTTTTTTGAGCTTGTTCTCTTTTCCATTTTTCTCAACAATGAAGTGGGTGAGGACATGGTCCACACCAAGAGGAAGTTTCGGTGAGGAAAGTGGGGTGCTTGGATCCTCATGCCATATGTCAAAGAAGTTGAGGATCATCTTGGGATCCAGCAGAAGAAGAACAAAACTGCCTTTGGCAAAAGCAGCCTTTTGCTGACTTTCTCTAATGATTTGTTCTAGTTCTTCATCATCAACTTCATCATTATCCTCAGATCCTGAGGGTACATTTACCATAGCTTGGCTTGTGTCAGGACTTGGTCTTTGACCTCGTCCGGCAGTTCTCTTCAGTTTCAAGATAGTAGGACCTATTGAAGACTTCGCTTGAGCAGAGGGACTTGCAGTAATCCTTGGAGCAACTAAGAAACCCTCTGTCCTCTAACATGATGAAAGGTGAACAGGAGTTGAGGACTTTGCAGCAACTAAACCAGTGGTTGAGGCCTTTGAAGGCTTCACTTGAGGAATATGTTGTGATGATTTTGTAGTTGAAGACTTTGGCTTCACAACAGATTTCTTCACTATCATTTTCCTAAGAGCACTTGTAGAGGCTCCGGTAGTGGCAGTAGCAGCAGAGTCTTTGTTGAATTTCTTCACAGCCTCTTTTGCTCTCTTTGCCAGCTTGGCTTGTTGTTTCTCCCATTCATGAGGAAAGTCATTTCCAGTCTTGAGAATAGTGGGATCAGCAATTAGATTGGGAACCAAGGGTGGCCTGTTGCAAGGGGGTTTGGCTAAGAATTTCATCATATACTTGGGAGTGACATAGCGGTATTCTTTCCACTCCTTTGCCCATCTCCTCTCAATTTTCTGCAAGCGGATCTTTCTATGCTTTGTAGTTTCTTTGCCATGAGTTTCTTCATCTGGCGTGCAATATTCCTCATACAGGTCATCCGGTATCTCAAAAGTTGTCTACACATCAGGTTTCTTTCCACCTTTCTGTGGCTTCTTCCCATCAGTCATTTTCTTCGGATGAGGATTTTGAATTTTTGAAGATTTTGAAGAAGTGCATAGTTTTTCCTCAAGAAATGTTGCAAATGAGTTAAGTTGATGAGAACCTAGTGATTCATCAGTAGACATGTTCATACTTGTGAACAGAGTATAGGTGCGTGGAATTTGAAGAGGTCATATGCATTCTCAGAAGTTTTTCAATAACATCAAGTGTGAGGAATTTGACCATGTGTTCTTGAGGATTTTCACTAAGTGTTCTTTGTCTTAGGTTCCAGAGTTGTGCAAATTTTGAGGATTCACACAATTGAGGAATCTTGAAGAAAATCATAACTTAGTGAAAAAAGTCAAGTTTATGAACATGTAAGGTGTTTTTAAAATGAGATTCTTGAAGAATAAACACCTTTGAGAAAATTGAGGAAAACTTGAAGATCAAACAAGGGTAGTAAAATCACATTTTGTTTACCCTGATGAAGAACACGACGAACTATGAGAAGAAATCGAGGAAGTTTGTCCGTCTAGATCTCCCTCACCCTAGCTTGGCAGAGGGAGACAACTACAGTGGTGGCGGGGTGACAACTTCTGCGGCTAATGCGAGTAGGACGACGATGAGGTTGAGGTAGTGAGGCTCTTCCACACCAGCGGCGATGATTCTAGCGGCAACTCTAGGTCGGAGCTCGGGAGAGAGTGGGAGTGAGGAGTAACCGAGCACAGTGAAAGGGAAGGGGGTACTTATAGTGGAGGTGAAAACCAATCTGTCCACAGATTTTGGACAAGATGGCCCCTGACCCTTGCTCTCCACGAGACATGTGTCACCCATGTTCTGTGTACTGGCGATAGTGGGGGATTTTGGGTTATCCAGTCGTGGGAATCGGATCGGTTTGAGTGGGAAGCGCCGAAAATTTAGATAGTGAAATTTTTGAAACTTTCGTTCGCAAATTCTTCAGCTGTCAAGGACATAGTGAAGACTTGGAACAAGTTTAAAAGTAGAACGCATATGAAGAATTTGTGAACAGACTGGGTTGAGTTTAGCATAGAGGGGGAACGGGTCCGATCACATTCACTTAGATGAAAATCAACTTGAGGAATTGGAACTAAGTGAATGCTGTTGAGGACATTGAAAAACTCAAATATATATATATAGTTAATGAAGAACATAAGTTTCATAGTTTGAAGAATTTAAAAAGTTGAAGAATTTGCAAAATGAGGAATTTGAAAAATTGAAGAATTTGCAAACTGACGAAAAACTAACTTTGAAGAATTTCAACTATAGTTGGTGGCGTCACCCACCATATAAGAATGATGATTTCAGACACCGGGTACAGTTTGTCGTAGGGTTCTCAGGATCAATTTCTTCACACATAGAGGGTTATTCTTCATTGATTGAAGAAAAATGATACTTCGTGTGTTGCACATCTAAGTCATCAATTTTGCATAAGTGTTAGGATGTGTGTCCTTTTCAAAGAACATTCGAAAATTCTATGATATTTAGCTCACATCGCAACTTGCAAAATCTCTTTTCATCCAAGGGCTTCGTGAAGATATCGGCCAGTTGTTCTTCAGTGGGGATGTGGTCGATGGAGATGTCGCCCTTGAGTACATGATCTCGAAGAAAATGATGACGAATTTGGATGTGCTTGGTCTTGGAGTGCTGAACTGGGTTGTGAGCAATCTTGATAGCGCTCTCATTGTCGCAGTAGAGAGGCATATTCTTCATGTTGATGCCATAGTCCTTGAGGGTTTGCTTCATCCAGAGCAGCTGAGCGCAACATGAACCAGCAGCAATGTACTCAGCTTTAGCAGTAGATAGTGACACGCAGATCTGCTTCTTCGAGGACCAACAGACTAAGGATCGTTTGAGGAAATGACATGTGCCTGAGGTTGACTTGCGATCCACACGATCTCCAGCATAGTCAGCATCAGAGTATCCGAAGAGGTGAAGATTTGAGCCCTAGGGATACCATAATCCAAGCATTGGTGTATGAGCTAAGTATCGAAGAATGTGTTTCACAGCCTTATGGTGTGATTCCTTCGGTGTTGCTTGGAATCGGGCACACATGCAAACACTCAGCATAATATCAGGCCTAGACGCACATAGATACAATAAAGAGCCAATCATGGAGCGATATACCTTCTGATCGAAATCTTTACCATTTTTGTCAGTGCAGAGGTGGCCTTTTGAAGGCATTGGAGTTTTCGTGCCTTTGCATTCGTGCATGTCAAATTTCCTCAGAACATCCTTGAGGTACTTTTCTCGTGAGATGAATATGCCATTGTCTTGTTGACTAATTTGAAGCCCTAACAAGAATTTCAACTCTCCCATCATAGACATTTTATATTCTTCACTCATCATATAGGGAAATTCATCACTATAACGTTTGTCAGTACAACAACAGATAATATCATCTACGTATATTTGGCATATGAACAGTTCATTGTCATAGGATTTAGTGAAAAGATTTGGGTCGAGTGAGCCGGGTTTGAACCCTTTCTTCATGAGGAATTCCTTCAGAGTGTCATACCACGCCTAAGGGGCCTGCTTGAGGCCATAGAGAGCCTTGTTGAGTCTGAAGACTTTGTCGGGATGCTTAGGGTCTTCAAAACCTGGGGGTTGAGCAACATATACTTCTTCCTCAAGCTTACCATTGAGGAATGCACTTTTCACATCCATTTGAGATAAGATGATATCATGATGGTTAGCATAAGCAAGCAATATGCGAATAGCTTCAAGTCTAGCAAAAGGTGCAAAAGTTCCATCGAAGTCAATTCCTTCAACCTGTGTGTAGCCTTGTGCTACCATGCGTGCCTTATTCCTTACCACAAGGACATTTTCATCTTTCTTGTTGCGGTAGATCCACTAGGTGCATATGATGTTGTGCTTGCGAGGATCTATCCGCTTGACAAGTTCCCACACGTTGTTGAGGTTGAATTGATGCAATTCATCTTGCATAGCTTGAATCCACTCTGGCTCCTTGAATGCTTCATCAACTTTGGTGTGTTGTATGATAGAGACAAAACAAAAGTGCCCACAAAAGTTAGTTAAATGTGAAGGTTTTGAGCGAGTGAGAGGACCTGGTGCATTGATGTCGTCGATGATTTTGTCAATCTGCACTTCATTTGCATCCCTCGGATGGGCAGGTTGACGTGGCTGAGGATTTTCATCAGCGCCATTTTCTTCACGAGCATCAGCATGAATGTCTACATTAGTTGGAATGAAGTCATCAGTATGTAGAGGATTTTCTTCAGTTGGTATGACATCTTCAGTAGCCTTCACTCTAATGGATTCCTCAGGAGACTTTTCACCTATCATAGAAGGCAGGTGCTCTCTTTGCAAGCCATCTGTTTCATCGAAACTTACATCTACAGTTTCAACAAGCTTTTGGTGGTGGGTGTTGAGGACTCTTTAGGTATGCGAGTCCTTCCCATAACCAAGCATAAATCCTTCATGTGCTTTCGGTGCGAATTTATAACTATGGTGAGGATCTCTAATCCAGCATTTTGCACCGAAGACTTTGAGATAACTTACATTGGGTTTCTTGCCAGTCATGAGTTAATATGAAATTTTCTTGAAGAATTTGTGAAGATATACCTTGTTAATTATATGACAAGCTGTATCAATTGCCTTTGGCCAGAAGCGACTAGGAGTCTTGTATTCATCAAGCATGGTGCGATCCATCTCAACAAGAGTGTTGTCATTGTGCTCCACGACGTTGTTCTGATGACGAGTATAAGGGTAAGATAATTCATGAGTAATACCAAATTCATCAAGATATTCATCAAGATTCGTTTTCTTGAACTCAGTCCCATTATCACTCGTCATATGCTTGATCTTGACGCCGAAGTTCGTGGAGGCCCTTGAAGCAAATCGTCTGAAGACATCCTGCGCTTCAGACTTGTACAGAATAATATGCACCCAAGTGTAGCGAGAGTAATCATCAACAATTACAAAGCCATACAAACTTGAAGAATTTGGTAGTGTGGAATAATGAATGGGGCCAAAGAGATCCGTGTGAAGCAATCAAAGGGTCGAGTCATGGTCATGATTGTGTTCGAGGGATGCTTGGAGCTGGTCATCTTCCCAGACTCACGTGCACCACAGAGGTGGTCCTTGAGGAATTTGACACCTTCAATACCAATGACATGCTTTTTCTTAACAAGCATGTGCAAGTTACTCATACCAGCATGTCCAAGTCGTCGATGTCACAACCAGCCTTCTGAGGACTTTGCAAGGAGGCATGTGGTAGGCTGAGGACCTATAAAGAAATCAACAATGTACAAGTATCCTTTCCTAAAGCCTTTGAATACTTTAGATTTGTCAGAATCCATGATGACAATGCAACAATATTTTCCAAAGATGACAATCATATCAAGATCACGAAGCATTGAGACAGACATAACATTGAACCCGAGGGATTCGACAAGCATCACCTTACCCATGTGCCGGTCCTTTGAGATTGCAACCTTACCTAGACCCAATACTTTGCTTTTTCCTTTGTCAATGTAGGTGATATGCTTCAGATGAGATGGAGCAAGTGGCAAATTCGTCAGTAGATTCTTGTCACCAGTCATGTGGTTTGTACATCCACTATCGAGGAGCCACTCAATACCTTTTGGAGTTTCATCCTGCAGACGAATTAGTAAAACTTACGAACTCATATGCTTCATAGTGAAGAATACAACATCAATTTCATCAGATAGATTTTCATCACACAACATAGTGAGTAAAGCAGTGTGAGGATGTGAGAAATGAGGAACTCATTTCTTCATGATTAGCTTGCGTACTTTCAAGCATTTCCTAAGGTCTCCAACAAATTCATCAGATGTTCAAGTTCATTGGAGACCTGACCCTGCATAAGAGGTTAGTTCAATTTCTTCACCACCCACGTCTGGAGGGGTGGCAAAGAGTTCATCATTCTGCGAGCACCATATGAGAAGGGAGGCATTGAAGCTAGTGCGCTTCGTTTGATAGGATGACGGTTAGAATACTCATATGAATAAGCAGAGAAATTCTTCGAGGACTTATGAACAAAATGATATGAAGAATAATGCACATATTCATAACTCTTTGACTTTCCATACGAAACAGATGCATTAGCACGAGAATGATATTTTCACCCATGTGAGGAATTTGGTCCAAGTGAAGACTTTGGTCCATATGAGGAATTTGATCTGGGGTTCCCATTCTTCATGAGTGGTGTTGTGAGGATATTCACTTGAAGATTTTGTAAGCAGCTCTAGGGAACCCAGATTTTCTTCATAGGTGAATCGTTCCTACAGTTACTTCCAACAAATCTAGCAAATACTTCACCATTTTGATTTTTGAAGAATTTGTAGTTGGAGTCAAGTGACTCATCAGAGGAATATCAAGTATCACATGTAAAGCGAGATAAAGTGGATGGATCTATAGGAGATCCTTTTGCAGCAACCCCTGAGGTTTCGGGGTACTGCTCAGGTGTCTAGTAGGATCCATCAGCATTAAGTTTCCTTTCAAAGTCGACACCCTCTTTCCTAGGATTCCTATGAAGAATCTGCTTTTTGAGGACATCGCAAAGGGTTTGATGCCCTTTGATACTTTTGTACATGCCTATCACATACAATTTCTTCAACCCTGCATTTTCGTCAGCGATACATGTGGTATCCTCAGATGTGGAATTTGTGACCACTGGCATAGTTGAAGAATTTGCAGCAATACAAGCATTTGAACATTGAGGTGAAGAATTAGCAGTTTCACGTTCGATGCATTTCAAACAAGGTGGAACAAACTCTTCCTGAGCGGTACTGATTTTTTGAGCCAGTAAGGAATCATTTTCCCTTTGGAGATCCTCATGAGACACTCTTAGTTTCTTGAGATCTTGCTTTCTTTGAACAAATTCATAAGAAAGCTTGTCATGATCGGCTAGGAGAGTATTATGATGACTCGGAAGGTTCTCATACTTCGTATGATGACTTTTGAGATCATCAGACAGAGTTTGAGTCCAATCCACTACCTCATTCAATAGATCATCGCTTTTGTCTAGCCTTTTCTAAAGCTTTTCAAGTGCACTTTGTTGCCTAGCGGCAATTTTAGCAACTGTGGCATAGCTAGGTTTTACGTATTCATCAGATTGACCAGCACTTGATTCAGAGGAGGAGTGATGCTTGTGTAACTTGGAGCCTTTAGCCATGAAGCAATAGGTGGTAGCATAATAATCATTGCTGATGTTAGAGTCGTTGAAGTAGTCATTTTATTCAATGTTGAAGATGGACTTGCTGAAGAAATCAGTAGCGATAGCAAAGCTAGCGATACCAGATTCAGATTCCACCGCAAATTCTTCCTCTACTTCATATTCTTCAGATTCTTCTTCTAAGTCCATTTCCTTGCCAAGGAAAGCTTGAGCCTTTCTGGAACCATTCTTCTTGTGCGTTGAGGACTTTGAAGATGAGGACTTTGCAGATGAGGACTTTGAAGATTTCTTCTTTTTCTTTGAGTCATCAGAACTATCGTCCTTGTACTTCTTATTTTTCTTCTTTGATTCTTTTTCCCAGAGAGGATAGTCAAAGAATAAGTGACCGGGTTTCTTGCATTTGTGAGAAGTTTTCTACTTTTAGTCGTCTAAGGAATTTGATTTCCTCAAGCCACTTTTTGATGACTTTCCAAATCCACCTCTCCTTGCTAACTTCTAGAATTTCCTCACGAGCATTGCCAGCTTCTCACTTAGTTCTTCAGGATCACCAAGGCTACTATTAGATTCTACGCCTTCCGATGAGGAAATTGCTTTTGCCTTGAAAGCACGAGATCTTCCATAGCTTGGCCCGTCGAGGTCTCTCTTCTCAGCTTGTTAGAATTCATGAATATTGAGTCTCTCAAGAATATTAGTAGGATCAAGTGACTTGTAGTCTCCACGTTCTTGAATCATCAAAGCCAGAGTATAAAATGAGGAATCAAGAGATCTTAGCAGTTTGTTCACCACTTCGTGATCGGTGATATCTGTAGCACCCAGTGCTTGAAGCTCGTTGGAGATATCAGTGAGAAGATCAAAAATTTGCTGAACATTCTCATTGTCAAGTCTTTTGAAGCGGTTGAAGAGATTCCAAAGAACATCAACATGAGAGTCGCGTTGAGTGGAAACACCTTCGTTGACTTTGGACAGCCTATCCCAGATAATCTTAGCAGACTCCAAAGCACTCACTCTGCCATACTGACCTTTGCTCGGATGGCCACAGATGATATTCTTCGCTTGAGAATCGAGTTGCTTGAATCTCTTCACATCAGCAGCAGTGATCGTGGGAGTAACAAAGGGAACACCATTTTCCACAATGTACCAGAGATCCTTGTCAATTGCCTCAAGATGAAGGCGCATCTTGTTCTTCCAATAGGGGTAATTTGTCCCATCGAAGGTAGGACAACCTGCACAAACCTTGATCATACCTGTAGTCGACATAACTAGAACTCCAGGTGGTTAAACCAAAATCACATAGAACAAGGGAGTACCTTGCTCTGATACCAATGGAAAGTGCGTTATATCGACTAGGAGGGTGAATAGGCAATTTTTACAAATTCATCACTTGAGGAATTTCAACTTGAGGAATTTGGAATGTGATGAATAACTAGTAGCGGAATAAGTACTCAAGTGCATGAGGAACATAGCAATAGTATAGTCATGATGATGAAATACAACATGCACAGATTACAAGTAGCGTGATACAGGATATGCAGGTGAGGAACAAGGTGACTTGAAGAATTTGAGGTGAGGAAATTGTGCAAGTCTTCAATCAAATTCTTCAAACAGTAACAATTAATTTCATCAACAAGTATCGAGGAAATAGAGGGGCTAAGGAAATAGAACCAGGTAGCTCGATGAAGACAATGGTTTGATGACCCAGTTCCAACTGTTGTGATAGTCATACGTCTCGTTTGGAGCGGCCTGGTATTTAAACCAGAGGACACCCAGTCCCAGGACGCACAGTCCTTACCGTATTCTCCTTAAGATAAGGTCACAAAGTCCTTGTCCAACACTCATGGTAAGTCTTTAGGGTATACTTCCAAAACCCTCACAAACTGGTCACCCGGCGATCCACAATTTACTACTGGATGATCTAGACCAACGTCACTCCATGATCCCCAATTGACTACAGGATGCACTTGACCATGACGCCTAACCGTTCGGAGGATACACAGTCCTCAAAGGTAACAAGCGTCGGTTCCACACAGGAACAATCTCTTCAGTGATGCTCAGTCACATTGGGTTTGGTGGTCTGGATTTGGTTTTTTCCTCATTGATGATTTTCTATCAAAGTCCTCGGAGGATGGGTTGCTCTCAAATGACAAGTGTCAGTTCTCCCTCGGAGTAGCCAACCAACTAGTGATTGTGAGGGGGTGGCTATTTATAGCCAGGGTGCAACCTGACATGATAAGTCATAAATGCCCCCCAATGATATGATCGTTATGTAGATAATATGATTGGGGATAGCTGGCACTAGGCACAACAACTGTCAGAATTTCAAACTATGAAAGTCCTTAGGCCTATCATGTTCCTCAGTTGTAGGCAATTCGCACTGGAAAAATCCTAACTCCCTAGTCGGACCAATTTCCTCAGAGACAAGAAGAACATCATCTCTGACACTGAAGAACTTGACTGAACCGTAAGAGATTTCCAAAGGCTTCACTCAAAGGATTGGATAGGTTGAGGATTTTGAGTTGAGCATCAGTTGGAAATTTTCCTTAGTATTCCCTCGGCCCCCTTTAACAGTACGGTGTTTCCTATGACTCAAAGAAAGGAAATGAAACTATGAAAACAAAATTCTTCACACTTCATAGTACTCGTTCATATCTTCAAGGTCACACCAACTTTTTCATTTTCAAAGTCTTCAGGGAATACCAAAGTCTTGACCAAAGTCTCCACCAAAGTCTTCAGTTGAAGACATACATTTTTAGGGGTTGGTAATCTCCGAATATATCAAACTCCTCATCGACTTATAGAGCCAGTGTACACTCATAAACACATTAGTTCCTTAATCTATAATTCTTCAATACACCAAAATCACTAAGCGCACTAGATGCACTAATAGTCTCCTATAAAAGGGCCTCCCCCATGCCTCCTCTCCCCTCTAGTATCTCTCTCCTCATCCCAAGCGAGCCCCTGTGCCACCCATTCAAACCCCGAGGACCTCTGTGCATGTGATCGAGACGAGCGCCACCGCTTCAGGCCACCGGCGTTTGCAAGGTAAACGACCTCATCCGCACTCCTTTGCTCTTGATCCGGAACCCCTGCTCCCTCTTAACCCGTTTCCCTACATCTCTCCCTTCGTTTGGTGCATAGGATGACCGGAACATCCTCCTCCCGAGCAGGTGCCATCGGACTTTCTCATCGCTTGCAAACGGGAACTCCCTGGCGCCCCCTTCCACCACCATCCGTCAGGCGGCAAGTTCCTAAGCACGCCGGTGACCTCCGTTTGCCTCCCCGTGCCCTGTAGCCCCCTGTGAGCCCCCTCGACCTTCTCTGGCTTGACAAAGGTGATGACAAGTAGGCCCCACTAGTCATCCTCCTCAGTTTGCCCGCCTCCCTCTCTCTCGCTGACTGGCCTAGCCCACCGGCCTGGTTTGAAATAGCCGTGGGCACATGCCACGCTCGCACTGGTCGGCTTCGCTGGCTGGGCCAATTCAGCCAACCGCTTTTGGCCCATTTGCACTGGCCCATTCACATAATTCCAACTCCACAAATCTTAGAATATCCTGTAGAGTTTAATAGCGCCACTTGTGTAATTTTTTGGAAATGTTCCATGTAGTGATTTTATTTAAAACCTAGTTTTCAATTCTTTTAGGTCTATTTTAATAATTTTCAAAACTATTTTGACATCAAAACCTTAGAAAAATATTTTTAATATGTATTTACGATTTTTAGACTAGAGTAACATTTTGAAGTAGCTTTTGTGATCTATTTTTGTGATGATTCTTATTTTACCGTTATTTATCGCGATGATAGATTGCGCTGTTGACGAGGGAGTTGGACACCAAGATTTCGAAGACCCCGAAGACTTTGTTGAGCCAGTCAAGCAGCCCTTTGACAATGACTATGAACCCTTTTATTTCCATGGCATATAGCACTTATTTCTGTGATGTTGATATCATGCCCAAGATGCGCGCCTATCCATATTAAGGAACGGGGGCCTCGACAGGGATAGAGGCGCATCTTGTCTTTTGCAAGTATAGCATCATTACATCATACATTTAGTAAGAGAGGAGTATACGACTTGGCTTACACTTGCCACATGCTAGATTACAAGTCCACACAATTTATTCAAACATCAAACCAAAGGCAGGGTCCGTCTACAGACGAAATCAAACAATAAAATGAAGTAATGACACTGGCTTGCTAGCCCCGAAGATCACAACCATGGCCACTCTACTCGTCTGGATAAGTGATGTACATCCTGCCACGCTCCTCATCATACTCCCACTGAAGCTGCGTCACATCATCTGGCACGATCTCATTTGTACCTACACCTGGATTGGTGTAGTAATCTATGAGCGATGAGGACTCAGCAATCTCGCACTCGGGTACTGTTGGGGATATAACCTCGCAATATGACCCGCCATTAAGATTCCGGGTCACATTGATGGCTCGTGAGCCGATAAAAGGATGAGCCGTAAAGTCTACGGCCCAGGAAGATAAGCTGCTCAAGGTGTGGGCCGCAAGGTGGCCCGGACGGAGAAGACCTGGGCGTGTAAGCCGCTCGGGGACAACTTGGATAAGAAGATAGAGGAAGACTCGGATTGGCAATGAGATTCGGTTAGAAAATTGTAAAGACCCGCGGTCCTGACCTCCTATATAAAGGCAAACCAGGGGCGACTTAGAGATCAGGTTATCGAGAACTAGGTCAAGAATTAGCTCCCTTGTAATCGATACAACAAGCAATACAAGAACAATAAGGACGTAGGCTATTACCTCGACTTGAGGGGCCGGACCTGGGTAAATTCGTATCCTTCGTCCCAATCAACCCCTTTGAGTCCATCACGTTGGCGATGGCCTCGAATCCAAGTCTGTTCACCCGGACATCTGCCGTGATAAATCCATGACAGTTGGCGCCCACCGTGGGCTTGCGCTTGGTAGTGTTGAGTTCTCAAAGGTCTCTCTCCGAGGGCTCGAGGGATACATGGTCGGAAGGATGAGCAAGAGTCGCCGCGGCCGGTTCTACATCGACGATGCCGGCTGGGGGCTTGACGTCGAGTCCATGGAGTATCGATTCCGGGTTCCGTTCGGTGGGATCCACGTTTTCATTGGAAGAGCTGATGGATCTACACCCGGGCAGGATGTCTGCACCAACATCATCGAGCTGGCTCGGCGTCTCCAATCTGCAAGTCATGTGCGGTCTGCCCGCGCCAATCCGAATCAGAGGCATGCCTTTGTAGGCTTTACTCAAGGTATGCATCTGGAAGTATCCGGGTCACAGGAAACCCTTGTTTATTTAGAAGATGAATATTCAAGTGGAGAAACAGAATCAGTGTACTAGCTCCGCAACGGTGGCCTTGGGGGCTACAACAATGCATACCCTGATTTGGATGTTATGAAACCTCCGGTTCATGTGGCGGTGTTCATGGCGGGGTCAGCCCCAGCCGCAAGTATTGCCGCTGCGGGGGCCGCCACTTCGGGTGATAACCCGCCGACGCCGGCTCAAGTTCTTTGGAGCTAATGGATGAACTCGCGGCTCTCATGGCCACTGAAGTCACACCAAATAATCAAGCAGCTCAGAATCTAGAGATTGCAAGGATCAAGGGCCGGATGGTAGAGGAACAACAAAGGATGGCTGAGCTACAGGTCCAGATGGAAGAAGAGGCAGAACGTATCAAGATAGATGCTTTCCGTCTAGGGCTAGAGCAAATGTCAGAAGCGATGGTACACCGAAGGAGGCATCAGTCCCGTCTACCAGAGCGTTATGAAGCGAGGAACCTCTTTAATACCCCTGGCGCGGGGCGAGCCGCGGGCGCGCCCGAGAGCCACCCAACGGAACAGCTGGCGACTCATCCAGCCCAGCGTAACCAAGCTTCACCTAGGGGCTTTCCAACGCTGGCAGGTCATTATTCTAACCCGGCCGAGAATATGGTAGCAGCTACCACCCGACTTGAGACGATCCCTATCCCGGATGAAGCACCCTTTGCAGAGGATGTGCGGAACGCCATCGGGTACTTGCATACGGCGATGGCCCAGCACGAGAGATACGCTCATAGCCGGAGCCGCGTCCATTCAACCCCTCTTCCTAGCCATAGTTTTAGCCGGTGCTACGAGTCACCAGCAGGTTCCAGCAGCAACCATCATAGAGAGATTCCAACTGGTCACCGACCACGAAGAGATACACAAGCATGAGTAAGCCATGCAGGAAGCCCGCAAGAGGCGCCAGCTAGGCCGGCTTACCAAGAGCCCGGGCCTTCCGTTTCCGTAGGGGTAGGAGTAACCCCCAGGACAGGAGGACTGCCGTGTGTATCGCCAGCCCTCCAGAGCGAGCGATTGCCGAGAGACTTCAAAGGTCCCCGCAAGGTCCCAAATTACACCGCTGATTTACCCCAGAGGCCTGGGTGGAAAGCTATGAACTGGCCATGGAGATGTTGGATGTTAGTGAGGCGGTTTGTGCCAAGTATTTCGTCATGATGCTTGAAGGCCCAGCTCGTACATGTCTAAAGGGGTTACCACCTAATACCATCAATTCATGGGCAGAGCTCAGGGCTTGATCAATTAAAAACTTTCAAGGGACGTGCAAGCAGCCTATGACTATTGTCGATCTTGACCACTATGTCAAACAGGAGAGCGAGTCGGCTCATCATTGGGTACGGCGGGTCTCGACAATTATTCACTCATCAGAGCAGATCACGACGGCCCAAGCGGTGTTGATCTTAGATAAGAACTGCCACTTTATTCCTCTAAAGTAGAAACTTGGCCAGCTCAAGCGTACATGCCAGGACATGGGAGAGCTCATGACGGCTCTCATGAAATACACTGACTCAGACAGCACGAAGGATCCGGGTTCTGATGAGGAAAAGGCTAGTCAAGGCAAGAAGGTCAACAAAGGCAAGGGTGCGGTAAACAATGTTAGCCAGAGTAAGCGCAAGAATCCAGAAGCAGGAGCAGAGCTGGTGGCCAACACAAATGCCCAGCAGAATCATCCCAAGGGCAACAGGAGGTTTGGACCGCCCTCAGGTAGGGATAATTTTTCCTCGAACATGGAAGAGTTGCTTAAGCAACCTTGGCTGACTCATAGTTTTCCTGATAGGCCGGCAAATCATACATGGGAGAGTTGTTCTTTTATGCAGAAGTTCAAGCGGTATGTCACACAACCTAACCATCATTGTGGCGGCCCGCGAGGCGGCCCAGGACATGGCGGGTCAGGAGCTGGATTTGGTTCTGGCGGTTCAGCGTCCGCTCATCCGGGTCAGGATAATCACGGGGGACAATAGCCGCACTCCGGTAATAATAATCAACAACAACAGCAACAGCAGAATCAGTCCGGTTTTCAGAGTAACCCGAAGCAGCTCAACTCCGGACAGTACCACGTCTTCATGACTAGTCTCAATAGATGGGACCATAAGTTGTGAAAACGGACGGTCAATGCGGTTACGCCGGCTCTTCCACAATATCTAAAGTGGTCTGAATATGACATAACATGGAGCCGTGAAGATCACCCGCCATGCGTTGATGACCCAGGGCGGCTGGCTTTGGTTGTAGCCCCCCAAGTGGGTGGATATATGTTGAACAAGGTGCTCATGGATGGCGGCAGCAGCATAAACATCCTTTATTATGACACCTTCCGGCGAATGAAGTTGCTCGACAAGGACTTAAAACCTTCGTCCACTATTTTTCATGGTGTGGTGTCGGGTAAGTCGGCGCATCCGGTGGGCAGGATTTCTTTGGAAGTGGCATTTGGCGATGAATACAACTACAGAGGGGAGTCCATATGGTTTGAGGTGGTTAAAATCAAGAGCCCTTATCATGCCTTGTTTGGACGGCCGGCTTATGCTAAGTTCATGGCTCGGCCCTGCTATGTTTACTTACAGCTCAAGATGCCCGGCTTAAACGGTACCATCACCATTCATGGTAAACGAAACATGGCTATTGAGTGTGAAGAAGGAGATGCGGCTTACGCAGAGTCGAGTTGTGCCCAGGAGGATCTCAAGTTTTATAAGGGGAATGTTGATCCGGAGGATATGACCCCCTTGAAAAAGCCAACCAGGGAGGTTGAGCCACCCCTCAAGTTTTCAACAGATGATACCAAGGCAGTAGATTTCAATCCGGACGACTCATCTAAGCAGTTCATCATTGGAGCTCATATGGATCCCAAATAGGAAAGCACGCTCATCGAATTCATCCGTGAGAATCGGGACATCTTTGCATGGAAGCTCTCTGACATGCCAAGTGTACCGAGAGAATTCGCTGAGCACAACCTTAATGTGGATCCAAAGTTTAAGCCGATCAAACAGTTTCTGCGGCCGTTCAATGAGGAGAGACGCAAGGCTATTGGGGAAGAAGTTGCCCGGCTCTTGGCTGCAGATTGTATTGTTGAAGTTTTTCACCCGGAATGGTTGGCTAACCCAGTGCTGGTGCTTAAAAAGAACGGCACATGGCATATGTGTGTGGATTACACGAAACATAACAAGGCTTGTCCGGCTGATCCCTTTGCCCTCCCACGTATTGATCAGATCATTGATGCTACAACAGGATGTGAAAGGTTATGCTTCCTGGATGCTTATTCGGGTTATCATGAGATCAAGATGGCAGTGAAAGACCAGGAGAAGACGGCGTTCAGTACACCCTTTGGGGCGTTCTGTTATGTCTCTATGCCTTTCGGGCTCAAGAGTGCCCAGGCGACTTAGCAACGGTGCGTACAGAACTGCCTTCACAGTCAAATTGGCCATAATGTTCATGCTTATGTGGATGACATCATAGTCAAATCCAGAAAGAAGGAGACTCTTTTGGAGGACCTAAACGAAACCTTTGACAATCTCCGGGTCTACAATATGATGCTTAACCCGACCAAGTGTGTCTTTAGGGTTCCAGCAGGAAAGCTTTTGGGTTTCTTGGTCTTTGAGCATGGCATCGAGGCTAACCCGTTTAAAATCAAGGCTATTACTTCTCTAGGTGAGCCGGCGTGCATTAATGATGTTCAGCGCCTGGCAGGGCGGATTGCTGCATTGAGCCGGTTCAGAAGCCGCCTTGGAGAGAAAGCTATTCCTTTATATCAGATGATGAAGAAGATAGACAAGTTTGTCTGGAGCAAAGCAGCGGGTGAAGCACTTGAGGCGCTTAAGAAACAGCTGACTGAGCCGCCAGTGTTAGCCGATCCGGCTGAGAAAGAACCGTTGCTCCTTTATGTGGCGGCTAATAGTAGGGTAGTCAGCGTTGCAATTGTGGTCGAGCACAAGGAGACTAGGAAGGAGTATCCCGTGCAAAGGCCGGTTTATTATATCAGTGAGGTCCTAGCAGAATCTAAGCAAAGATATCCGCATTGGCAGAAGCTGGTATATGGAGTTGTCATGGCCAACCGCAAGTTAAAACACTACTTTCTAGGGAACCAGATAACTGTGGTCAGTTCTGCTCCATTGGGGGATATTATCCAGAACAGAGAAGCCACAGGAAGGATTGCTAAATGGGCGTTAGAGCTGGGACCTCTTAATTTAAAGTATGTTCCTCGCACGACGATCAAATCCCAAGCTTTGGTGGATTTCATAAATGATTGGACAGAGTGTCAAGCTCCCAAAGAAAAGCCGGATAACACATACTGTACTATACACTTTGATGCATCCAAGCAGTTAGAGGGGTCCGGAGCGGGGGTGTTCTGACATCCCCCAAGGGTGATAAGTTTTGTTATGTGCTCCAATTGATGTTCCCCTGCACTAACAATGCGGCTGAGTACGAGGCTTTGCTTCATGGTCTTAGATTAGCCAAGGAGATGAATTTGAGTCATTTAAGGTGTTTGGGCGACTCAGATCTAGTGGCTTAGCAAGTTTCTGGCACTTGGGACTCCAAAGACCCGCGGATGGCGGCTTATAGGCAGGCGGTTGATATTATTGCGGGTCACTGCAAAGGGTATCAGGTAGATCACATTGATCGTCGCAAGAACGAGGCGGTTGATGCTTTATCATGGCTAGGTTCCCAACGTAAGTCGGTGCCGCCTAATATCTTTCTGAACGTCTTACACCATCCGACTGTCACGATACCTTCATAGGAAGATTTGGCTGTTCCTGACCCGGAGGCAGAATCGGTGGCGGCTCTGCACGCTATCCCGGATTGGACGATTCCTTATTTGGCCTATTTGACCCGGGGCGAGTTACGTGAGGATGAAGACCTGTCCAGAGAGATCACCCGGCGCTCTAAGTCCATGATGATAGTTAATGGTGAGTTGCATAAATGCAGTGTAACAGGGGTTTTTCAACGTTGTGTTTCAGCAGAGGAGGGTCGGCAGATCTTGAATGAAATTCATGCTAGTGATTGTGGACACCATGCCGGCTCAAAAATTTTGGTGGCCAAGGCTTTCCGTCACGGGTTCTTGTGGTTAACGGCTCACAAGGATGCAGAGGATTTAGTCCGCAAGTGTGACGGCTGTCAGAAATTTGGCCGGCGTGCTCATGTTCCGGCTCAAGAATTGAGGATGATACCAAACACTTGGCCGTTTGCGGTCTGGGGGCTGGACATGGTCGGGCCCTTCAAGAGATCCAAGGACAAGAAAACGCACCTCCTGGTGGCGGTTGAGAAATTTACCAAGTGGGCAGAGGGAGAGCCGTTCAACAAATGTGATGTGGCTATGGCGGTTCTATTTATTAAGAAGTTGATCTACCATTTTGGTTACCCGCACAACATCATTACTGACAATGGTACAAATCTATCCAAGGGGGCTATGAAGAAATTCTATGACGAAGAACATATCCGGCTTGACATTTCAGCCGTGGCACATCCACAGTCCAATGGTTAGGCGAAGCACGCCAATCAGGAAATTATAAGAGGGATTAAACCGCGGCTTATGGTTCCTTTGCAGCGAATGCCCGGGTGTTCGGTCGAAGAATTACCCTCCATCTTATGGAGCATCAGAACCACCCCTAACAGGTCCACGGGTTTCACGCCCTTCTTTATGGTGTACGATGCCGAGGCCGTCTTACCTAGTGACATCCAGCATGACTCACCAAGGGTAGCGGCTTATGTTGAGACAGACAACGAGACGACACGCCAAGACACATTGGATGCTTTGGAAGAGGCACGAGGTTTAGCAGCAGCCCGATCGGCTATTTATCAACAAGACCTACGCCGCTATCACAGCCGCAAGGTTAAGACCCGGACATTCCACGAGGGCGACTTGGTGCTCCGGCTGATTCAAGACCAGACAAATATGCATAAGTTGTTACCTCCATGGGAAGGACCCTTTGTGGTCAGCAGAAATCTCAACAGCGGATCATATTATCTCATTGATATTCAAAACGACTCAGATTCGGTGGGTCGGGAGACCCGTCGGCCATGGAACATCGCGCATCTCCGCCCCTATTTCAGTTAAAGGGTATCGAGACCCACCATTGTACACTATCATTGTACATATCATAGATGTATAAACAAACAAGCCTCTGCTGTTTCACTCATCCTCATATGGAAACAGATTACATAGTATTTCAGTTGATGCATCAACTAAGATTGGCAAACGGCAGTAGATGCCTATCAGCCAGGGGTTATGCCACAAAATCCCGGCTCAGAAAAATGAGTCGCAGTACCAGGCGTTATGCCAGAAAGTACCGGCTCAGGAAAATGAGTCGCGGCACCAGGTGTTATAACACAAAATCCCGCTTAGGAAAATGAGCCGCGGCACCAGGCTTTATGCTTCAAAACAAAAAACTGGCTCAGGAGAATGAGTCGTGGCGAGGGCGGCTCCTTACCTCCGGGTACAGCTTCTAACGCCTATCCGCCGACGGGTCACGCCATAATTGCTGAGGGGGCTTCTTACCGACGGGTACCGCTTCTAACACCCTGTCAACCGGCTTTCTGCCATATCCGGCTAACCAGTTTAGCCGCGGTTATGAGAGGTTTTTTACCGACGGGTCGCTAACTTGTCATGTCCCGCGAACAGCGGCTTCTTACCTCTGGGTACAGCTTTTAATGCCTATTAGCCGGCGTAAGGCCATGTAAAAACAACTAAGGAAATTAGCTGCGGTGAATGGAGGCTTCTTACCTTCGGGTACAGCTTCTAACGCCTATTAGATGTTCTTATAAAAATCCGGCTAAGGAAAATTAGTCGCGGCGAGGGCGGCTTCTTACCTTCGGGTACAGCTTCTAATGCTTATCCGCCGGCATTTACGCCATATTATTACCTCTAGGTGTATCTTCTAAAATGCCTTATTGTCCAGGCGTTACGCCATCTCCGGCTAACCAGATTAGCCGTAATTAACAAAAAGGGAGTCACCACCTCCGGGTGTAGCTTACCTAATCTTGGTTGCAGGTGTCCTCTATGATGACAAGGCAAGTCTAAATGATTCAAAGCATACAAAGAAAAATGGCAGCCAAAAAACGGATCATCTTATAAAAACATCATGACAAGTTTGAGACAAGTTTCATCTAGCTATCAAAATTTCAGACAAGTTTTTCAGCCGTCACACGGAGGGTTAAGCTGATACAAGTTCTTAAAGCAGAAGATAATTTGCTGATGGGTCATCCTGCACCGGCTCTTCCGTGGCCCTGATCTGGAGGTTGTCCAAATCTCAATTGCAGTTCGTTAGAGCCGCAAAACATCCTTCAAAATAAGTTAACGAGTCAAGATCTGGAGCAAAGAGGTCCTTACTTCGAGCAGGCGTCAAGTCTTTGCACTCGTACAAAGGACCGCGAACTCTCTTCTGCTCCGGGTCATAGGTTGTTTGATAAGTTGATAGATCAACCTCCTCCGCCAAGGTAGAAGCCAACACCCCGAAATCCTTCATACACCGGTTGTAGTTAGCGTCAGTAAACTCTGAGCCGTCATCTTTTCCTGAAGGGAAGCCCTCCATCATCTCGGTGGCTGTTAGGCCCAAAGCAAAGGCCAAAGCCTGGCTGATGCCCACAATGGCCCCTTGGCGGGCGGCTGACTTGTTGAGCTCGACAATCTACTTCGGCATGGTGGAGAAGAGCTCTAAGACACCCCTGAGAGTCGCCGGAATTTTATCCATATATTTCACGGCCTTGATAGTGCAGATTGCACCATAGTACAACTGCTCAGTTAAGGTATAGATGGCCTTCAATGGTAGCAAGCTATCAGAAGCCAACTGCCGGCTCCTAGGACCTGTATAAACCGGACAAGTCAGATGAGTCGCCAGTCTAAGTAAAGATGAAGCCATTTGAACACAAAGTTGTCAGAAGCTTACCAAAGAGGGCGGCTGACATTTTGCTTATGTGACGCTTCAAGCCTGGGAGTTGATCCGCCACAGCTATCAGCCGCTGGGTGGCGTCATCTGCCCGTTGGGTCAAAGCGGTCTTCTCAGATTCAGCTGACTCCTTAAGAGCAGCAAAATCAGCCTTGATTGTGGTCTGCTCTTCAGAGAGAAGTCGGTACTTTTCATCGGCGACGCTGCGGGCCTCTTGTTGAGCTGCCAGGTTGGTCTTCAGGTCCATCAACTGCGACCCGGCTTCATTTAAGGCTTCTTGTGCCAGGTAAAAAAACAGAATAAGTTGCCAGAATGGAAATCGTATCAAATGATGAAGGTTAAAGACAAAGTTATGCAAGTCTCATGCAGATTGCAAGCAATATGTTTGACACTTGGGGGCTAATGTATATTTGATCTTCGAGAAATCAGTACAGTTTCGGCTCATATTCATCAAAGTTAATCCAGAACTTGGGGGCTACAATATGGCTCTTCAAATTGACTTACACTAAAAGCTCCGATTCAACGTTATCAAGTTTGAGTCGGCCCTTGGGGGCTACGAGTGGTTCTTCAAGCTATCTACATTAAAGCTCTGACTCAACTTTATCAAGTTTGAGTCAGCACTTGGGAGCAATGGATTTGGATTTTCTACAGAGAATCAGAAAAGACCCGGGTCAACTCTGAAGCTAGAATTGAACCGGCCCTTGGGGGCTAAGTAAGGTTATAGCAAGAGGAGGAGTACCTCATATTTTAGCTTCATCAAGTTGACCAGCCGAAGTTCTAGATCTTGGTTGGTGGAAAGTCGGTTCGTATACCCGATGTGGAGTTCTTCGGCCGTCCTCTTCTCAAAAGAAGAGTAGAAGTCCAGCTTCTTGGAGGCCTTGGCCAACTCTTTATGCCTGGTCAGCATGTGAGCCGAAGGAGACTGAGGAGCTGAACCGGTGATCACGATTTCCGGAATTGCATTGGTCTTGGCAGGACTTGGCGGTTTCGAAGGACCCCTTAGAGGGCTCTCTGGGATGATATCTTCAGCAGCCGGCTCAGTGCAGGCAATTGGCGGATCTACATCTGGTTTTGGCTCCTCCGGTTGTTCTTGCTCCGACTCTTGAGCAATAGGGCCGAGGGAGGGCTTGTTGGTCTTCCCACGCTTGGCTTGAGCACTACAAGATAGAAAGATTAGAATCCAAAGGATATTACTACACTACAAAGAACCAGATGTTATAGTAGAAAAACACTTACAATGGGTTGATCTTCGGAGGCGGCAGAGCGGTCGCCGAAGAGTCGCCAATAGAGGGCGATTTCTGAGATGAAATTTAATAAAGATGAGACAGTACCAAGGTTATAAAGAGAAATGAATCAAACAGGAACACATACCTCTGCGGGGCATTTCTTTGGAGCCGGCGAGTTCGGCAAGCGGGACATAAGCTCAGTGGAGCCGGCGCTCCGGGTCTAGCGACGTTCAGCCTGTTGTTGCTTTTTCAAAAGAAAGTCGGGAGCCAGGTAAGCAAGAGGATGAGAAGGAGGAACTTTTCTAGTAACCCGCCGCGGCTTTTGGGGGACAAAATACTCTGAGCCCGAAGAAACCTAGTTTACCTCAGGGGCATTAGCGCGGCGGGTCTGCACATCATCCTGTGAGTAAAACAAGCATTGGTAAAACAAGAAGGCAAAATATCAAGCAAACAACTAAAATTTTACCTCTGAGCTGGATGACGGTGGCGGGTCGAACCATTCCTCTCGCGGGGTGTCTTTCTTTGGCTTCTTGGCTGGGGCCTTCTTCTTGAGCTTCTTCGGAGCAGGGACGTACTCCTTCTTCCAGAAATCAGAGTTGGCCTGCGAAAATAAACCGAAGAAGAGTAATAGATCAGCAAGGTACAAACAAAAATCCAAGAGACGGATGGAAAGAAATTGACTTACATCTGGCGCCGGATTGTTGACGCTAAAAGGCGCCAGGCAAATGGCGCTGCATGAGCCGGAGGCTTCATGGACAAGGTTCCGGATGACAGTGGTGATGTCATCCTCTGTCAGGGATGATTGACTGAAGCATAAGGAGCTGTCATACTTGCCTTCATATTCCCACATAAGCCGGCTTCTACAGCTTAAGGGCATGACCCGCCAAGAAATCTAGTAGCGGATCAAATCCAATCCAGTTAAACCATTGGCCTTGAGTGCCTTGATCTTGGCATGAGTCGGCTCATACCTGGCACGCTCTGAAGCTGACAGCCGACCAGGAAGTTCGGAATCTATCCTGAGTCGGGAGGGACGATAACCCGACAATGGGCGTTCATTCATAGGAGAGGTGTCCTTGTAGTACAACCAAGTCTTGTTCCAATCCTTCGGATCACTCGGCATCTCCACAGCCGGAAAGATAATGTCTCTGCGTCGTTGAATGGAAATACCGCCAAGCTCCAGACTCGGACCGCCTTTCAGTTCGGTTTGGCAGTTGGCGTAGAAGAACTCTCGAAACAAACACGCAAAGGGCTTGATTTGCAGGTAGGCTTCGTAGACCACTTGCAAAATGGAATATGTTTGAAACAGAGTTGGAGGCCAAGTCTTGAGGGTGAAGCTTGTATAAGTGGAGAACATCATGGAAGAATTTCGAGCCGGGTGGCACGAATCCTCGCTCGATATGGTCAGAGAAAACTACTACCTCTCCTTTCTGGGGAGAGGGTCGTGTTTCATCACCTGGAACCCGCCAATGAAGGACCTCCTTGGAAGGAAGAGTGCCTGCGCCAACAAAATTTGTTAAGTACTCTTCCGTGATGCAAGACCCGACCCAGTTGCATGAGTTGGAGGCGCGAGACATACTGGCGGCTTAAAGACTATGCAAAATTAAATACGCGGCGTGTTAAGAGCAAGCAGATATCTTTGATGGCTTACAAATTTAAGTTCTCTACGAATAATGTGACATGATCCGGTTGATGAGAACCAGAAAGGCATGGCGGATCAACAAGGAAGGGAGGGTGAAAATCGGCTTAAGTCCTGAAAACAGGTTTCACAAACTACCGCTGCAATTACGGGTCTACAAAAACACGAAGAAATGTTCTTATTTTCGACCTAACGATGAACAAGTGACGCAAAAGAAAGAAAGCAGAGCTCTGGCGGATCCGCACATTGCGTATGGCCACCCCGTACGGGGCGACGCAGCAGAGACACCCCGTACGGGGCGGAGAAGGAAAGTTTCCACCCACAGCAAGACTTACGTAAAGATAAGACAAGGCGGGCGTGAAAATCTAGGCGACGGAAACCATTTGACCGGGGCGGACGCCTTGATTTTCGGGCTGACCATTTAATAAAATATTCGCTGGCCCATCAGCAGATCTCTCTCGCAGGGACTATGTGACATCACGCCGGGTCATCATCAGGCGACTTGCCGAAGAGCAGAAGAAAGGGATGAAATGAGCAATCTCAATTCAACCTGGGGCCTAATCTTTGGGATATAACCCCGCAATATGACCCGCCATTAAGGTTTCAGGTCACATTGATGGCTCGTGAGCCAGCCCAAGGATGACTCGTAAAGTCTACGGCCCAGGAAGATATGTGGCTCAAGGTGTGGGCCGCAAGGTGGCCCAGACGGAGAAGACCCGGGCGTGTAAGCCGCTCGGGGACAGCTTGGACAAGAAGATAGAGGAAGACTCGGATTGGCGATGAGACTCCGTTACACAATTGTAAAGACCCGTGGTCCTGACCTCCTATATAAAGGCAGACCCGGGGCAACTTAGAGATCAAGTTATCAAGAACTAGGTCAAGCTTTAGCTCCCTTGTAATCGATACAACAAGCAATACAAGAACAAGTAGGACGTGGGCTATTACCTCAACTTGAGGGGCCGAACATGGGTAAACTCGTGTCCTTCATCCCAATCAACCCCTTTGAGTCCATCACGTTAGCAATGGCCTCGAATCCAAGTCCGTTCACCCGGACATCTTCCATGATAAATCCGCGATAGGTACCGAGACTATTCAAGCTTGTAGGTTGGGAAGGGGTATGTGTTTAGTTTGCAGGACCACTAGCATTTATGGTCGCTAAACTTACGAAACATGAAAGTAAATATGTGGTCTACGATAGATGATCGGAAACTAGAATGACCTCTTCGAGATCTTGAACACCTACTTACATCAATCATAACCCCACCGTGTTGTCTCTCACTTCAAGTTCATGAGCAGAGACGATCACGGTTACTCACACAGTTGGTCTATTTTTAACTAGAGTTTAATTCAAGTTAACTATAATCGGGTGTTAAACAAATATCCAAGTTGCCACATAACTGCGGGCACGGCTTTCCGAAAGTTTTAACCCTACAAGGGTGCTCCAACTAATCCATGATAAATTAACCATACTCCACGGGAATAACCTCGACCACGGATGTCGTGATCTTCCCAGGAAACTCCAAAGGAATTCCGGCACCTCGAGATAGCCCGAAGAAAATTAGAGTCCCTCACGCAAACCACTCGAGAAAGGTAAAACAATTCCAGCAAGACCACCCAATGTGTCGACGAACCCGATAAGAGCCGCGTATCTCATTCTCAGGACACGAAGGATAAGCGACGCGTATAGAGGCCTGATAGAAATCTGCCGAGTTGCCCTGGGTTGGCTCCGCACAGTGCTCTAGTTTGGACCAACACTCATGAGGAGCACTGGCCCGGATTGTTAATTAATTAACCAGGGGGTTGTAAAGCCCTATGCAATTTTTATTAAGTTGTTAAGCAAATAGTACCAATGTTGGGTCTTGCCAGACCAGTTTTAATCTCAAACGAATAATCAAGGGGCTCCCCATTACAACCCCGAGCATGTTAGGAGCACAAACTATGGAAAACATAACACAGGTAACAAGAACTATAACACTGCTAAAAGTGGAACAAAACACCGAGCAAAAGGCCAAGACTTCCACCATACCCAGATATATATATGTGAATGAAATTAAATAGCAGAAAATATTGGGATATCTCCGGATATCCATGTTATCACGTAGAAACAACCTAAACCTGCAACTAAGAACGTTATAAGAGGGGCTGAGCAGCGGTAACTTAGCCAAACAAGGTTTGCTAGGTAGTGGAGGTTAATGGCTTTCATGGAAATGTAGGAGGCTTGACATTCAAGTGGAAGGTAGTGCATATGTAACGATAAGAGCGATACATCTAGCAAAGCAAAAATAGTGTCAGGATTCGGGTACGATCATCTTGCCTGTTGGTTCTTTAGAGCGACAAAGAGCGGGGTTCTCAAAGTGGTAGTCTCCTAGATCCTCATACTCAGGTTCAAGACTCCCGTCTACCGAAGAGAAACAGCAAGAATAAACAACCAACCAAGGTGCAATGCACAACCAAGACGATGCATGCTTCATTTGAAGTATTTAACATGGCAATCCTATGCTAGTCATGTTTCAAATCCATTAGTTAAGTGGTTTACATTTCTGGACAGCAACTTATGATAAGTTATTTAGACATGGAAAATGTGGATGCATCATGAAAAATCGATGCAAATGCATATGAAGAACGTTGGAAACAGAGTTGCGGTTCTCACGATGCGCTCACGGCAAGATACAGAGACACATTACTATAACAACAAGGTATGGGCTATTCCTTGGCATTCCAAGGTAGCCACTAGATAGGTGAAGAAAAACCAACCACAATGTAGCCAAAGATCAAGAAATTCCAAGGAGTATAGCTCCCACAAAGCACAAAACAATATGACATCAATCTGCCCAAAACAGCAACATAGCAACTTGTCACAACAATATATAGAGCTACAGAAGGTTACAAACCACAAACAAAGGATGTACAGCAACTACACAACATGCTTGTCAAATCGTCCAACTACATCAACTGGAAAGGAGGCTCACATCAATAAGCATGAAGCTCACAAGTTGGCATGATGAAACGGTATTTAGGGACTAAGTGAAAATAACTGTTTTCTGGAATCTGAGTTAACTTGATAGCAAGTTGACAACAGAAATTGATGATGCTAGAGACCATCTTATGGCATGAAAATTGACAGGAAGGTAGAGGACAACATCTACCTCAAAACTCTAGCACTGATCTTGAGATAAATCACAACCTATCACTTGGTAGCATCCACTCAAGAGGGCATGAAAATAATAGTAGATACTTAGACTTAGAAATATTTAGCATGTTGAAAACTGTAACATTTTAGTGGCTACTTTAGAGCATGGTTCCCACTTGTATGCAAGTTTAACAGGACAAAAATAAAGACCATGGCATTCTACTCATCAAAGACTACCATATTGATGTTGGCACAAATATCATATAATGCATGGATTAAATACAACAAAAATGACAAAAGGGCACTTTGAGACAAAATGACATTTTGACAAACTTGCTCAAATGACCAAACTAGTTGCACCAATGAATTCCTTGGGTGATTCTACCCCAAAATCTTGTATCCTACTCATATGTTCACATGGAGCATCATGGCAAAACATTAGATAGCAAAACATCACCCATCCCTATAAGTGAAAACTTACCTAAAAAGCTGAAGACAAAAATGCACATATCCAGATTGGATTATTACTAGAATTAGAAATATCTATTTAAACAATTTAAACACTAAAAACATTTAAAAGAAAAAAACAACACTAACATGGGGGCCCACCTGGCATACTCACCAGGGCCCCCTAGTGCATGACAAGTGGGGCCTGGGCCCACTTGTCACACACCCACCCATCCCCACACACAGCTACACACACAACATAGCACACACACACACACAACACTGGATCTGGCAGCCACACCAGATCGCACACACACACATAGGCACACATACACACATACACATGCACACACGCAGCCACACGGGATCTGGCCACAACCGCAGCGGATCCCACCACATACACCCAACACCACAGCCAAAAAAATAAAACGGGCCAAGGGAATTGAACCCCGGACCTCTCGATCCCACAGCGAACAGGATACCACCAGGCTAATCAATCAGATCTGACCATGGGGGGGTCTCGCAGCATCTACACTACCTGCCCGCTATGACTGACGAAACTGAACCCAGCTGCACTCGCCGGTGACAGCAAACGGCGGCGACGATTCCGACGGCTACATGGGCACTCCGGCGATGCTAATTGGCAGAAGGGGCATGGGGATCTACGGGGTTCCATTCCTCAGCTTGTCTCGCGACCAGGAGGATGGAGGCGAGCTCAAGGCCACGCCTTTCCGACCAGTGGCGATGGCACTATGGCAGTGATATACGGGCCTACGTGGGGAAGAAAGGGCAGCGGGGACGCAACATCTCACCGAGGGGTTCTTGGAGGCGTGGGGACGCGGACGACGGCGATACAGAGGGGAAGAAGACGCCGGCGACGACCTTGCTTCCTTGTAGACGACGGCGACACGCAGCACACTGGTAGGAAGTGCTCCTTAGCCCCTAGCGGAGGGAATGCAATGCGGCGAGCACCCGCGTTCTCCACGTCATCTCCGCCCGCGACGAGGGCCACCAAAGACGCAAAGACGGCGGCGACGTCCGGCGGCGCTCTCTTTGAACCTTATGTGCTCTCTTTGAACCCGGGAGAATGAGAAGAAGAAGGGGGAAGGAGAGGACACGACGGCGGCGTGAGGGGGAAGACAAGAACCCTAGGGATCCGCGCGCTTAAATAAGGGTCGGCCTCGATGTCCGTGAGCTCCTCTCACGGCGTCGACGACATGCACTCTATGCTCTCTCTACTCTCTTGCGCGTTGTCTGATGGAGGAGGGCAACGGAGCAGGTGAGAATTTCGCGCGCGGGCTGGGCCAGCTTTGGTCGCGCTAGCTAGGCCATGAGGGAAGGGGAGCCCACTTCCTAGCTTTCTCTCTCTCATAGAAATAACATCAGGTTTTCCCTTTTTTAAATAAACCCAGAACAAAACAATTCTTCCAAAGAGAATGAATAGGAATTATGATAAAACAAAAAAAATACTTTTGCAATGAGTAGAAAATCCCCCATTTCATAAAAATTAAAAGATGTTTAGTCCAAGTAAAATCACACTTTAATTAAATAACAGGCTCCTGTTTTAATGAAACCAAATTAATCCAAATCGCAAACTCCAAAGAGAGCAACACACATACTAAAAATAATATTCCCTACTCCAAGAACATTTTTAGCAGAATTAATTATCAAGTTAATTCTCATGGAGAAATATGAGAGGGATAAGAGGGTTTAGGCAAGGTTTGAAAATGAGAGGGGATGAGAGGGAGTTGTTGCACCACACATACCCAAACCACATCACACATCACAAGGTCTGCCAACAAGAATCACGACAAAGTCCCATGGAAGCACACACAAAATATCTTATGCATGACATGATGATGAGATGGCATGATGCAATGGTAATGAAGCAAATCATATCATAAAACACATGACACATGGGTCCACTTAGGTTACAGGGCCATAAAAGGCAGGGGCAGCACTTGGGCTGTCATAACTCTCCCACACTACAAGCGGATCTCGACCCGAGATCTAGGAACGAAAGAACTCTGGAAATCCTAACGGAGAAGATCCTCACGTTCCCAAGTAGCTTCTTTTTTGAAATGATGAGACCACTTCACCTTGATAGATTAGTTGCGAGTCTTACGCTCAGTTTCTTTGAGAAGAGCCACTAGATGCTCATGATAAGAGAGGTCTTCTTGGAGATCAATGTCTTGGAGGTCAATGGTATGCTCGGGAGTCTTGAGGCACCTCCGGAGCTGAGGGACATGGAAGACATCGTGCACATTTGCGAAGTTTGGAGGAAGCTCTAGTTGATAGGCAAGATCACCTCTCTTGCCAACAACTCTGAAAGGACCAACAAAACGAGGAGCTAGCTTCCCTTTGATTCCAAACCGCTAAGTGCCCTTCATGGTAGAAACTCTGAGATAGACAATGTCATCAACTTGGAAGGAGACATCCCGATGTTTGTTATTGTAATAACTCTTCTGTCGGGATTGAGATGCTTTGAGGTTCTCATGAATGACACGGCACATCTCTTCTGCTTTGGTGATCATGTCATTACCCAAAATATGACGCTCACCGGTTTCACACCAGTTAAGCGGGGTATGACACTTTCTGCCGTAGAGAATCTCGAAAGGGGCCTTGCCTGAGCTCGCCTGGAAGCTATTGTTGTATGAAAATTCAGCATATGGAAGACAATCTTCCCACTTCATGCTGAAAGAGATCACACAGGCCCTGAGCATGTCTTTAAGGATTTGATTGACTCTCTCAACTTGACCACTTGTCTACGGATGGAACGCAGTGCTGAAACGGAACTTGGTACCCATAGCAGTCTAGAAGGACTCCCAAAACTTGGAAGTAAAGAGGCCACGATCGGATGAGATGAGCTGAGGAAAACCATGAAAAGAAACTATCCTTGACATATACATCTCTGCCAACTGGGCTGCCGAGATAGATTCTTTGTCCGAAAGGAAATGAGCAACTTTGGCTAGCTTGTCGATAACCACAAAGATGGCATCGTTTCCCCTCTTGGACTTGGGAAACCAGTGACGAAATCCATCTCCACATGATCAAATTTCCACTCTGGAACAGGCAAAGGCTGAAGGAGACCTGCTAGACATTGATGTTCCGCCTTCACAATGCGACAAAACATCACACTCGTTCACGAACTAAGCAATTTCACGTTTCATGCGAGTCCACCAGAAGTGCTTGAGATCCTGATACATCTTGGAACTTCCTAGATGAATGGATAGGAGAGAATTGTGTCCCTCGTCCATGATAACCTTCTTGAGATCACCTTTTGGAACCACCCGACGGTCCTCGAAGAACAAGGTATCTTTGTCATCAACATGAAAGCACTTATACTTCGGAATGCCCTTGGCCACACCTTTCTTCACTTTCTTCACCATAACATCAAGAAGTTGAGCTTGGTGAACCTGATCTTCCAGAGTCAGAGAGACTTGAAGATTGGCAACAAATACTTGCGGAATAATCTCGAGATTGAGCTTGCGGAAGGCTTCACAAACTCGGGTTGAAGGGGCTTCAGGATAAGACTGTTGTAGTACGCCTTTCGGCTCAGCGCGTCAGCAATGACATTTGCTTTACCCGGAGTATACTCTAAGCTTGGATTGAAGTCCTCAAGCATTTCCACCCAACGAGACTTCCAAATATTAAGATTGGGTTGAGTGAAAATGTACTTCAAGCTCTTGTGATTGGTGTACACCTCAACTGGTCTACCCAACAACAAATTCCTGCAAGTCATCAGAGCATGCACAACTACCGCCAACTCAAGATCATGAGTGGGGTAGTTCTTCTTGGCGGGCTTCAACTGACGCGAGGTATAAGAAACAATCTTCTTATGTTGCATGAGAACACCACCCAGGCCTTGGAAAGAAGTATCACAGAAAACTTGGAAAGGCTTAGATTGTTCTGTTGGAACAAGAACTGGAGCTGAAGTTAGTCTCTACTTATGCGTATTGAACTCCACATCACACTCAGGGGACCAAACATACTTGACATGCTTCTGAAGGAGATTAGTGTGACATCCCAAGTGATGTCCCTACCTTATTTGGCATGTAACCCCAATGTATGAACCTTGTGTCATGAGCTATGTATGTGTTGCACCTTGTTCCATGTGTTGTTTTGCATTCATGCATCATATCATCCATCATAGCATTCATTTTGCATGCTTGGTTTCATGTGTCTTTGGATGTTGTGATTGGTTGTGGTGTGGTTTTGTGTTGGGTTGGTGTTGAGTGTGGTTGGAGTCAGGTGTGCAACCTCTTTCTTCTCCTTCTCCGCCTCTCTTTTCTTTACATCAACAAAACCTCTCCATAGTGCCTTTATTCCTTGTTACTATTCATAGCTGAATTAACTTGTTGTTTTAAATATTTAAAAATATTCCGAAGGTGGCCCTAATATTCTTATGATTTATGAGTATGGTGTTTTGTCATTTGGAGGTGTTTGGGGTTTTGAATTCCATTAAAAATAGGAGCTGCCTTTTATATATTAAATAAAATACTTGCTCTTTAAATCAAATTAATATTTTATTAAATAGGGGCTCTTTATTTCTTTCTCTATAATATTTTGTTTTCACCAAAAAAATTTTAAATAGCCCTGATGAGTTTTTCTTTGTGGCTGATTTTTTAAAAAATAAACAAAACCGAGTTTTCTTCTGTTTTTATTTGTGACTGAGAGAGCTGGTGGGCATTGGGCCTTCCCGGCCTAGGCGAGCCCCCTCGCTCGGCCCAGCAGGTAGCCGACGACTACCTGCTCCATCCCTCCTCCTCCGTTAGTAAAGTGGCATCAGAGAGAGATAGCGCACTCCGGCGCCGTGAGAAACCGTCACGGACGTCAAGGTGCCTCCCCCTTTTAAGGCGCGGCTCCGTGGCTTTCCCCTCCTTCCTCTCGTGCGCTGCCATCGCCCTCTCCCCTCTTCCTTCCCCCTCCAAGTGAGCATCTTCAGAGCAAGGAGAAGTGAGCTAAGCACGTCGTCATAGAGAGCTTCGTCGCGGCGTCGTCTCCAGCGCGTCTCCGGTGCCGCAGGTCATCGCTGCCATCTCCCAGGTGCTATGGGCATGATCGCGTCGCTGGAGCGTCTTCCCCATCGCCGTCTTCTTACCGGCGCTGCGCTCCAACCCGGCATGGTTTCTTCTTCCCCTACGCGCGACTTTTTCCCCTTCCTCGACTCCGGCGAGATCTCGCGTCCCCTCTATGAGCATCCGTGCCTCCCCTTCCTTCTTGTTTCGCATAGTTGCCATTGCTCTTGTGGTCGCTGCCGTCCCGTCGCTCTGCTCGTGCGTCGCCATGGCTGGGAAATCTTGAAGTCTGGGCCTCCGCTTCCCCTCGCAGACCCCTTCCAGGGGCGGGAATGGAACCCCCGTAGGAGCCGCCGTTGAGGCTAGTCATCGCCAGGGATCTCCATCGCCCTACTGCTGTCACTGCCGTTGTTGCTCTGTTGTGTGTGTAGGATTCAGTTTTGTCAGTTAGGTAGTGTGAGTGTGTGTATTAGAACGTCGAGCCCCCCCTTCTGTTGAGAAACGGCGCCGTAGCATAGTGGTGGCCGGCTCATTCCGTGACCAGGTGGTCAGGGGTTCGACCCCCGAACCCTCCCTTTCTTTTTTTGTGTTTTCCTTTTTCTTTCTTTGTTTTCTTTCTCTCTTGTTACATATATGTGTGTGTGCACATATATGAGTGTGTGTGTGTGTGTTTTCCTTTATTCTCTGTTGTGTGTGTGTATGGGGTGTAGTGCATATGTGTGTATGCACATATGCATGTGTGGGCATTTCTATGTGTGTGTGCATTTCCAGCATACGTGTGTGTTTTCTTTGTCATGTGAGTGAGTGCATATGCACATGTGTATGGTGGTGTGTGTATGTATCAAATTGTACATATACACATGTATGCATACATATGAGAGGTGTGTGTGTGCTTAGTGCTTACACACACATGTGCGTGTGTGTGAGTGTGGTTGTGTGTGTGTATGTGTCACATGGTGATGCATACATCCACATGGGAGATGTATGTTTGTGTGTGTGTGTGCCACTTAGGTGGTACATACACATACATGTGTGCTAGTGCATGTATGTGAGTGAGTGTGTAGGTGTGTATGTGTATATGGGCATACATGTATGATAGTGCACGTGTGCCTATATACACCCATGCTTGAGTGTGGTATGCTTGTGTGTGAGAAGTGTAGGGGTAATGAGAGGTGTGTGTATGTTATACATACACACATATGTGTATGAGTGGCTCCATGTGTACGTGTTCTCTCTTTTGTGCATATGAGCATAGTTTCTCTTCTAGCTAGTTTTATCCTTACTATTGATGCTATGCCATGATATCATGTTCCTTAGTTGCTATTTAACCATTTCCAACTAGTATCAATAGGGGACATGCCCTTTTGGGCCATTTTCATGTATGTGCATTAGTGTCATAAGTCACCCATGCATGCAGTAGTAGACAACAGACCTTTCGTCCCAAGCATTAGTCCCGGTCTGGTTACGAGCTGGTACTAAAGACGGTATTAGTCCCGGTTCGTGCCGGCTCCAATGGCTAGGAGCAGGGCAACCTTTAGTACCGGCTCATGAGCAATCTTTACTACCGTTTCGTGTCACGAGCCGGTACTAAAGGGGCATGGCAGGCTTTTGTTCAGACTTGGGCCCCGCGTGCACCTTTAGTACCGGCTAGTGACACCAACCGGTACTAAAGGGCAACCTTTAGTACCGGCTGGTGTCACCAGCCGGTACTAAATACTTCCACGCAGCAGGTGTCAAATGTTTAGTCCCACCTCGCTAGTCGAGGCGAGACCGCACCTGTTTATAAGCCCCGATGTGCTTGACATGTCGAGCTCCGCTCATAGTGAAAATAGATGCCCTTACACTGAAAGTCAACCTAAATTCAAAGTGTTGGTTAGGTGCCTAACTAGCACTTTGAATTTAGGTTGAATTTCATGTATAAGGGCATCTATTTTCACTTTTGCTATTTTTATGTTATTTCTTTACTGTTTTTCCTGCTATTTAATATTACTTCGTTTTAACATTATATTCAATTTGGTAATTTTTAGGTTACTTTAAATGGTTGTTTAGATCAAAAACAGATTTTGTTATTTTAGTTTGCTACTAAAGTTTCACACAAAAAATTCTTTTTGCTAATATCAAATGAAGTCAGAAATAGTTGAAAATTGATGATGTGCCTTTGAATGGTGCATATTGAACACACAAAAAGTATGGAGTGAAAATAAATTATTAAAAAATCCCTTTGTAATAGATGAGTTTTCGTCCGCAACCCTCATACTTCCAAAGAGATTGTCCAATTTGTACACGAAGTGCATTCCGTTTTTGCCGTAACCCTCTCTACTCTTTAGAAGTTCCTATGTGGGTGAAATTATGCTGTCATGCCAAGTTACAACCTTTTCAGAGTTCATTTGTACTGCTTTTCAAATTCAGGGTCATTTAGCTCAAAATAAATCATTAAATGCATCAAAAATATCAAATGAAGTCATAAATGGTTGAAAATTGATGATGTGCCTTTGAATGGTGCATATTGAACACACAAAAAGTATGGAGTTAAAATAAGTTATTAAAATGAAATCCTTTTGTAATAGATGAGTTTTCGTCTAAAACCCTCACACTTCGAAAGAGATTGTCCAATTTGTACACGAAGTGCATCTAGTTTTTTTGTAACCCTCTCAACTCTTTCGAAGTTCCTATGTGGGTGAAATAATGATGTCATGCCACGTTACAAAATTTTCAGAGTTCATTTGTACTGCTTTTCAAATTCAGGGTTATTTAGCTCAAAATAAGTGATCGAATGCATGAAAAATATCAGATGAAGTCAGAAATGGTTGAAAATTGATGATGTGCCTTTGAATGGTGCATATTGAACACACAAAAAGTATGGAGTTAAAATTAGTTATTAAAAATGAAATCCCTTTGTAATAGATGAGTTTTCGTCCGAAACCCTCATACTTCGAAAGAGATTGTCCAATTTGTACACGAAGTGCATTCAGTTTTTGCCGTAACCCTCTCAACTCTTTAGAAGTTTCTATGTGGGTGAAATTCTGATGTCATGCCAAGTTACAACCTTTTCAGAGTTCATTTGTACTGCTTTTCGAATTCAGGGTCATTTAGCTCAAAATAAATCATTAAATGCATGAAAAATATCAAATGAAGTCAAAAATGGTTGAAAATTGATGATGTGCCTTTGAATGGTGCATATTGAACACACAAAAAGTATGGAGTTAAAATAAGTTATTAAAAATGAAATCCTTTTGTAATAGATGAGTTTTGTCTGAAACCCTCATACTTCGAAAGAGATTGTCCAATTTGTACATGAAGTGCATCCAGTTTTTTTCGTAACCTTCTCAACTCTTTAGAAGTTGCTATGTGGGTGAAATAATGATGTCTTGCCAATTTACAAACACTTCAGAGTTCATTTGTACTGCTTTTGAAATTCAGGGTTATTTAGCTCAAAATAAATCATCGAATGCATGAAAATATCAAATGAAGTCAGAAATGGTTAGAAATTGATGATGTGCCTTTGAATGGTTCGTATTTTACACACAAAAAGTATGGAGTTAAAATAAGTTATTAAAAATGAAATCCCTTTGTAATAGATGAGTTTTCGTTTGAAACCCTCATACTTCGAAAGAGATTGTCCAATTTGTACACGAAGTGCATTCAGTTTTTGCCATAACCCTCTCAACTCTTTACAAGTTGCTATGTGGGTGAAATTATGATGTCATGCCAAGTTACAACCATTTCAGAGTTCATTTGTACTGCTTTTTAAATTTAGGGTCATTTAGCTCAAAATAAATCATTAAATGCATGAAAAATATCAAATGAAGTCAAAAATGGTTGAAAATTGATGATGTGCCTTTGAATGGTGCATATTGAACACACAAAAAGTATGGAGTTAAAATAAGTTATTAAAAATGAAATCCTTTTGTAATAGATAAGTTTTCGTCTGAAACCCTCATACTTCGAAAGAGATTGTCCAATTTGTACACGAAGTGCATCCAGTTTTTTCGTAACCCTCTCAAGTCTTTAGAAGTTGCTATGTGGGTGAAATGATGATGTCATGCCAAGTTACAAAATTTTCAGAGTTCATTTGTACTGCTTTTCAATTCAGGGTTATTTAGCTCAAAATAAATCATCGACTGCGTGAAAAATATCAAATGAAGTCAGAAATGGTTGAAAATTGATGATGTGCCTTTGAATGGTGCATATTGAACACACAAAAACTATGGAGTTAAAAATAAGTTATTAAAAATGAAATCCCTTTGTAATAGATGAGTTTTCGTCCGAAACCCTCAAACATCGAAAGAGATTGTCCAATTTCTACACGAAGTGCATTCAGTTTTTGTCGTCATCCTCTCCACTCTTTAGAAGTGGCTATGTGGGTGAAATTCTGATGTCATGCCAAGTTACAACCTTTTTAGAGTTCATTTGTACTGCGTTTCAAATTCAGGGTCATTTAGCTCAAAATAAATCATTAAATGCAAGAAAAATATCAAATGAAGTCAGAAATGGTTGAAAATTGATGATGTGCCTTTGAATGGTGCATATTGATCACACAAAAAGTATGTAGATAAAATAAGTTATTAAAAATGAAATCATTTTGTAATAGATGAGTTTTCATCTGAAACCCTCATACCTCGAAAGAGATTGTCCAATTTGTACACGAAGTGCATCCAGTTTTTTTCATAACCTTCTCAACTCTTTAGAAGTTGTTATGTGGGTGAAATAATGATGTCATGCCAATTTACAAATACTTCAGAGTTCATTTGTACTGCTTTTCAAATTCAGGGTTATTTAGCTCAAAACAAATCATCAAATGCATGAAAATATCAAATGAAGTCAGAAATGGTTGGAAATTGATGATGTGCCTTTGAATGGTTCATATTGAACACACAAAAAGTATGGAGTTAAAATCAGTTATTAAAAATGAAATCCATTTGTAATAGATGAGTTTTCGTCCGAAACCCTCATACTTCGAAAGAGATTGTCCAATTTGTACACGAAGTGCATTTAGTTTTGGCCATAACCCTCTCAACTCTTTACAAGTTGCTATGTGGGTGAAATTATGATGTCATGCCAAGTTACAACCATTTCAGAGTTCATTTGTACTGCTTTTTAAATTTAGGGTCATTTACCTCAAAATAAATCATTAAATGCATGAAAAATATCAAATGAAGTCAAAAATGGTTGAAAATTGATGATGTGCCTTTGAATGGTGCATATTGAACACACAAAAAGTATGGAGTTAAAATAAGTTATTAAAAATGAAATCCTTTTGTAATAGATAAGTTTTCGTCTGAAACCCTCATACTTCGAAAGAGATTGTCCAATTTGTACACGAAGTGCATCCAGTTTTTTCGTAACCCTCTCAAGTCTTTAGAAGTTGCTATGTGGGTGAAATGATGATGTCATGCCAAGTTACAAAATTTTCAGAGTTCATTTGTACTGCTTTTCAATTCAGGGTTATTTAGCTCAAAATAAATCATCGACTGCGTGAAAAATATCAAATGAAGTCAGAAATGGTTGAAAATTGATGATGTGCCTTTGAATGGTGCATATTGAACACACAAAAACTATGGAGTTAAAAATAAGTTATTAAAAATGAAATCCCTTTGTAATAGATGAGTTTTCGTCCGAAACCCTCAAACATCGAAAGAGATTGTCCAATTTCTACACGAAGTGCATTCAGTTTTTGTCGTCATCCTCTCCACTCTTTAGAAGTGGCTATGTGGGTGAAATTCTGATGTCATGCCAAGTTACAACCTTTTTAGAGTTCATTTGTACTGCGTTTCAAATTCAGGGTCATTTAGCTCAAAATAAATCATTAAATGCAAGAAAAATATCAAATGAAGTCAGAAATGGTTGAAAATTGATGATGTGCCTTTGAATGGTGCATATTGATCACACAAAAAGTATGTAGTTAAAATAAGTTATTAAAAATGAAATCATTTTGTAATAGATGAGTTTTCATCTGAAACCCACATACCTCGAAAGAGATTGTCCAATTTGTACACGAAGTGCATCCAGTTTTTTTCATAACCTTCTCAACTCTTTAGAAGTTGTTATGTGGGTGAAATAATGATGTCATGCCAATTTACAAATACTTCAGAGTTCATTTGTACTGCTTTTCAAATTCAGGGTTATTTAGCTCAAAACAAATCATCAAATGCATGAAAATATCAAATGAAGTCAGAAATGGTTGGAAATTGATGATGTGCCTTTGAATGGTTCATATTGAACACACAAAAAGTATGGAGTTAAAATAAGTTATTAAAAATGAAATCCATTTGTAATAGATGAGTTTTCGTCCGAAACCCTCATACTTCGAAAGAGATTGTCCAATTTGTACACGAAGTGCATTCAGTTTTTGCCATAACCCTCTCAACTCTTTACAAGTTGCTATGTGGGTGAAATTATGATGTCATGCCAAGTTACAACCTTTTCAGAGTTCATTTGTACTGCTTTTTAAATTTAGGGTCATTTAGCTCAAAATAAATCATTAAATGCATGAAAAATATCAAATGAAGTCAAAAATGGTTGAAAATTGATGATGTGCCTTTGAATGGTGCATATTGAACACACAAAAAGTATGGAGTTAAAATAAGTTAATAAAAATGAAATCCTTTTGTAATAGATAAGTTTTCGTTTGAAACCCTCATACTTCGAAAGAGATTGTCCAATTTGTACACGAAGTGCATCCAGTTTTTTCGTAACCCTCTCAAGTCTTTAGAAGTTGCTATGTGGGTGAAATGATGATGTCATGCCAAGTTACAAAATTTTCAGAGTTCATTTGTACTGCTTTTCAATTCAGGGTTATTTAGCTCAAAATAAATCATCGACTGCGTGAAAAATATCAAATGAAGTCAGAAATGGTTGAAAATTGATGATGTGCCTTTGAATGGTGCATATTGAACACACAAAAACTATGGAGTTAAAAATAAGTTATTAAAAATGAAATCCCTTTGTAATAGATGAGTTTTCGTCCGAAACCCTCAAACATCGAAAGAGATTGTCCAATTTGTACACGAAGTGCATTCAGTTTTTGTCGTCATCCTCTCCACTCTTTAGAAGTGGCTATGTGGGTGAAATTCTGATGTCATGCCAAGTTACAACCTTTTTAGAGTTCATTTGTACTGCGTTTCAAATTCAGGGTCATTTAGCTCAAAATAAATCATTAAATGCAAGAAAAATATCAAATGAAGTCAGAAATGGTTGGAAATTGATGATGTGCCTTTGAATGGTTCATATTGAACACACAAAAAGTATGGAGTTAAAATAAGTTATTAAAAATGAAATCCATTTGTAATAGATGAGTTTTCGTCCGAAACCCTCATACTTCGAAAGAGATTGTCCAATTTGTACACGAAGTGCATTCAGTTTTTGCCATAACCCTCTCAACTCTTCACAAGTTGCTATGTGGGCGAAATTATGATGTCATGCCAAGTTACAACCTTTTCAGAGTTCATTTGTACTGCTTTTCAAATTTAGGGTCATTTAGCTCAAAATAAATCATTAAATGCATGAAAAATATCAAATAAAGTCAGAAATGGTTGAAAATTGATGATGTGCCTTTGAATGGTGCATATTGAACACACAAAAAGTATGGAGTTAAAATAAGTTATTAAAAATGAAATCCTTTTGTAATAGATAAGTTTTCGTCTGAAACCCTCATACTTCGAAAGAGATTGTCCAATTTGTACACGAAGTGCATCCAGTTTTTTCGTAACCCTCTCAAGTCTTTAGAAGTTGCTATGTGGGTGAAATGATGATGTCATGCCAAGTTACAAAATTTTCAGAGTTCATTTGTACTGCTTTTCAATTCAGGGTTATTTAGCTCAAAATAAATCATCGACTGCGTGAAAAATATCAAATGAAGTCAGAAATGGTTGAAAATTGATGATGTGCCTTTGAATGGTGCATATTGAACACACAAAAACTATGGAGTTAAAAATAAGTTATTAAAAATGAAATCCCTTTGTAATAGATGAGTTTTCGTCCGAAACCCTCAAACATCGAAAGAGATTGTCCAATTTCTACACGAAGTGCATTCAGTTTTTGTCGTCATCCTCTCCACTCTTTAGAAGTGGCTATGTGGGTGAAATTCTGATGTCATGCCAAGTTACAACCTTTTTAGAGTTCATTTGTACTGCGTTTCAAATTCAGGGTCATTTAGCTCAAAATAAATCATTAAATGCAAGAAAAATATCAAATGAAGTCAGAAATGGTTGAAAATTGATGATGTGCCTTTGAATGGTGCATATTGATCACACAAAAAGTATGTAGTTAAAATAAGTTATTAAAAATGAAATCATTTTGTAATAGATGAGTTTTCATCTGAAACCCTCATACCTCGAAAGAGATTGTCCAATTTGTACACGAAGTGCATCCAGTTTTTTTCATAACCTTCTCAACTCTTTAGAAGTTGTTATGTGGGTGAAATAATGATGTCATGCCAATTTACAAATACTTCAGAGTTCATTTGTACTGCTTTTCAAATTCAGGGTTGTTTAGCTCAAAACAAATCATCAAATGCATGAAAATATCAAATGAAGTCAGAAATGGTTGGAAATTGATGATGTGCCTTTGAATGGTTCATATTGAACACACAAAAAGTATGGAGTTAAAATAAGTTATTAAAAATGAAATCCATTTGTAATAGATGAGTTTTCGTCCGAAACCCTCATACTTCGAAAGAGATTGTCCAATTTGTACACGAAGTGCATTTAGTTTTTGCCATAACCCTCTCAACTCTTTACAAGTTGCTATGTGGGTGAAATTATGATGTCATGCCAAGTTACAACCATTTCAGAGTTCATTTGTACTGCTTTTTAAATTTAGGGTCATTTAGCTCAAAATAAATCATTAAATGCATGAAAAATATCAAATGAAGTCAAAAATGGTTGAAAATTGATGATGTGCCTTTGAATGGTGCATATTGAACACACAAAAAGTATGGAGTTAAAATAAGTTATTAAAAATGAAATCCTTTTGTAATAGATAAGTTTTCGTCTGAAACCCTCATACTTCGAAAGAGATTGTCCAATTTGTACACGAAGTGCATCCAGTTTTTTCGTAACCCTCTCAAGTCTTTAGAAGTTGCTATGTGGGTGAAATGATGATGTCATGCCAAGTTACAAAATTTTCAGAGTTCATTTGTACTGCTTTTCAATTCAGGGTTATTTAGCTCAAAATAAATCATCGACTGCGTGAAAAATATCAAATGAAGTCAGAAATGGTTGAAAATTGATGATGTGCCTTTGAATGGTGCATATTGAACACACAAAAACTATGGAGTTAAAAATAAGTTATTAAAAATGAAATCCCTTTGTAATAGATGAGTTTTCGTCCGAAACCCTCAAACATCGAAAGAGATTGTCCAATTTCTACACGAAGTGCATTCAGTTTTTGTCGTCATCCTCTCCACTCTTTAGAAGTGGCTATGTGGGTGAAATTCTGATGTCATGCCAAGTTACAACCTTTTTAGAGTTCATTTGTACTGCGTTTCAAATTCAGGGTCATTTAGCTCAAAATAAATCATTAAATGCAAGAAAAATATCAAATGAAGTCAGAAATGGTTGAAAATTGATGATGTGCCTTTGAATGGTGCATATTGATCACACAAAAAGTATGTAGTTAAAATAAGTTATTAAAAATGAAATCATTTTGTAATAGATGAGTTTTCATCTGAAACCCTCATACCTCGAAAGAGATTGTCCAATTTGTACACGAAGTGCATCCAGTTTTTTTCATAACCTTCTCAACTCTTTAGAAGTTGTTATGTGGGTGAAATAATGATGTCATGCCAATTTACAAATACTTCAGAGTTCATTTGTACTGCTTTTCAAATTCAGGGTTATTTAGCTCAAAACAAATCATCAAATGCATGAAAATATCAAATGAAGTCAGAAATGGTTGGAAATTGATGATGTGCCTTTGAATGGTTCATATTGAACACACAAAAAGTATGGAGTTAAAATAAGTTTTTAAAAATGAAATCCATTTGTAATAGATGAGTTTTCGTCCGAAACCCTCATACTTCGAAAGAGATTGTCCAATTTGTACACGAAGTGCATTCAGTTTTTGCCATAACCCTCTCAACTCTTTACAAGTTGCTATGTGGGTGAAATTATGATGTCATGCCAAGTCACAACCTTTTCAGAGTTCATTTGTACTGCTTTTTAAATTTAGGGTCATTTAGCTCAAAATAAATCATTAAATGCATGAAAAATATCAAATGAAGTCAAAAATGGTTGAAAATTGATGATGTGCCTTTGAATGGTGCATATTGAACACACAAAAAGTATGGAGTTAAAATAAGTTAATAAAAATGAAATCCTTTTGTAATAGATAAGTTTTCGTTTGAAACCCTCATACTTCGAAAGAGATTGTCCAATTTGTACACGAAGTGCATCCAGTTTTTTCGTAACCCTCTCAAGTCTTTAGAAGTTGCTATGTGGGTGAAATGATGATGTCATGCCAAGTTACAAAATTTTCAGAGTTCATTTGTACTGCTTTTCAATTCAGGGTTATTTAGCTCAAAATAAATCATCGACTGCGTGAAAAATATCAAATGAAGTCAGAAATGGTTGAAAATTGATGATGTGCCTTTGAATGGTGCATATTGAACACACAAAAACTATGGAGTTAAAAATAAGTTATTAAAAATGAAATCCCTTTGTAATAGATGAGTTTTCGTCCGAAACCCTCAAACATCGAAAGAGATTGTCCAATTTGTACACGAAGTGCATTCAGTTTTTGTCGTCATCCTCTCCACTCTTTAGAAGTGGCTATGTGGGTGAAATTCTGATGTCATGCCAAGTTACAACCTTTTTAGAGTTCATTTGTACTGCGTTTCAAATTCAGGGTCATTTAGCTCAAAATAAATCATTAAATGCAAGAAAAATATCAAATGAAGTCAGAAATGGTTGGAAATTGATGATGTGCCTTTGAATGGTTCATATTGAACACACAAAAAGTATGGAGTTAAAATAAGTTATTAAAAATGAAATCCATTTGTAATAGATGAGTTTTCGTCCGAAACCCTCATACTTCGAAAGAGATTGTCCAATTTGTACACGAAGTGCATTCAGTTTTTGCCATAACCCTCTCAACTCTTCACAAGTTGCTATGTGGGCGAAATTATGATGTCATGCCAAGTTACAACCTTTTCAGAGTTCATTTGTACTGCTTTTCAAATTTAGGGTCATTTAGCTCAAAATAAATCATTAAATGCATGAAAAATATCAAATAAAGTCAGAAATGGTTGAAAATTGATGATGTGCCTTTGAATGGTGCATATTGAACACACAAAAAGTATGGAGTTAAAATAAGTTATTAAAAATGAAATCCTTTTGTAATAGATAAGTTTTCGTCTGAAACCCTCATACTTCGAAAGAGATTGTCCAATTTGTACACGAAGTGCATCCAGTTTTTTCGTAACCCTCTCAAGTCTTTAGAAGTTGCTATGTGGGTGAAATGATGATGTCATGCCAAGTTACAAAATTTTCAGAGTTCATTTGTACTGCTTTTCAATTCAGGGTTATTTAGCTCAAAATAAATCATCGACTGCGTGAAAAATATCAAATGAAGTCAGAAATGGTTGAAAATTGATGATGTGCCTTTGAATGGTGCATATTGAACACACAAAAACTATGGAGTTAAAAATAAGTTATTAAAAATGAAATCCCTTTGTAATAGATGAGTTTTCGTCCGAAACCCTCAAACATCGAAAGAGATTGTCCAATTTCTACACGAAGTGCATTCAGTTTTTGTCGTCATCCTCTCCACTCTTTAGAAGTGGCTATGTGGGTGAAATTCTGATGTCATGCCAAGTTACAACCTTTTTAGAGTTCATTTGTACTGCGTTTCAAATTCAGGGTCATTTAGCTCAAAATAAATCATTAAATGCAAGAAAAATATCAAATGAAGTCAGAAATGGTTGAAAATTGATGATGTGCCTTTGAATGGTGCATATTGATCACACAAAAAGTATGTAGTTAAAATAAGTTATTAAAAATGAAATCATTTTGTAATAGATGAGTTTTCATCTGAAACCCTCATACCTCGAAAGAGATTGTCCAATTTGTACACGAAGTGCATCCAGTTTTTTTCATAACCTTCTCAACTCTTTAGAAGTTGTTATGTGGGTGAAATAATGATGTCATGCCAATTTACAAATACTTCAGAGTTCATTTGTACTGCTTTTCAAATTCAGGGTTGTTTAGCTCAAAACAAATCATCAAATGCATGAAAATATCAAATGAAGTCAGAAATGGTTGGAAATTGATGATGTGCCTTTGAATGGTTCATATTGAACACACAAAAAGTATGGAGTTAAAATAAGTTATTAAAAATGAAATCCATTTGTAATAGATGAGTTTTCGTCCGAAACCCTCATACTTCGAAAGAGATTGTCCAATTTGTACACGAAGTGCATTTAGTTTTTGCCATAACCCTCTCCACTCTTTAGAAGTGGCTATGTGGGTGAAATTATGATGTCATGCCAAGTTACAACCTTTTCAGAGTTCATTTGTACTGCTTTTCAAATTTAGGGTCATTTAGCTCAAAATAAATCATTAAATGCATGAAAAATATCAAATAAAGTCAGAAATGGTTGAAAATTGATGATGTGCCTTTGAATGGTGCATATTGAACACACAAAAAGTATGGAGTTAAAATAAGTTATTAAAAATGAAATCCTTTTGTAATAGATAAGTTTTCGTCTGAAACCCTCATACTTCGAAAGAGATTGTCCAATTTGTACACGAAGTGCATCCAGTTTTTTCGTAACCCTCTCAAGTCTTTAGAAGTTGCTATGTGGGTGAAATGATGATGTCATGCCAAGTTACAAAATTTTCAGAGTTCATTTGTACTGCTTTTCAATTCAGGGTTATTTAGCTCAAAATAAATCATCGACTGCGTGAAAAATATCAAATGAAGTCAGAAATGGTTGAAAATTGATGATGTGCCTTTGAATGGTGCATATTGAACACACAAAAACTATGGAGTTAAAAATAAGTTATTAAAAATGAAATCCCTTTGTAATAGATGAGTTTTCGTCCGAAACCCTCAAACATCGAAAGAGATTGTCCAATTTCTACACGAAGTGCATTCAGTTTTTGTCTTCATCCTCTCCACTCTTTAGAAGTGGCTATGTGGGTGAAATTCTGATGTCATGCCAAGTTACAACCTTTTTAGAGTTCATTTGTACTGCGTTTCAAATTCAGGGTCATTTAGCTCAAAATAAATCATTAAATGCAAGAAAAATATCAAATGAAGTCAGAAATGGTTGAAAATTGATGATGTGCCTTTGAATGGTGCATATTGATCACACAAAAAGTATGTAGTTAAAATAAGTTATTAAAAATGAAATCATTTTGTAATAGATGAGTTTTCATCTGAAACCCTCATACCTCGAAAGAGATTGTCCAATTTGTACACGAAGTGCATCCAGTTTTTTTCATAACCTTCTCAACTCTTTAGAAGTTGTTATGTGGGTGAAATAATGATGTCATGCCAATTTACAAATACTTCAGAGTTCATTTGTACTGCTTTTCAAATTCAGGGTTGTTTAGCTCAAAACAAATCATCAAATGCATGAAAATATCAAATGAAGTCAGAAATGGTTGGAAATTGATGATGTGCCTTTGAATGGTTCATATTGAACACACAAAAAGTATGGAGTTAAAATAAGTTATTAAAAATGAAATCCATTTGTAATAGATGAGTTTTCGTCCGAAACCCTCATACTTCGAAAGAGATTGTCCAATTTGTACACGAAGTGCATTTAGTTTTTGCCATAACCCTCTCAACTCTTTACAAGTTGCTATGTGGGTGAAATTATGATGTCATGCCAAGTTACAACCATTTCAGAGTTCATTTGTACTGCTTTTTAAATTTAGGGTCATTTAGCTCAAAATAAATCATTAAATGCATGAAAAATATCAAATGAAGTCAAAAATGGTTGAAAATTGATGATGTGCCTTTGAATGGTGCATATTGAACACACAAAAAGTATGGAGTTAAAATAAGTTATTAAAAATGAAATCCTTTTGTAATAGATAAGTTTTCGTCTGAAACCCTCATACTTCGAAAGAGATTGTCCAATTTGTACACGAAGTGCATCCAGTTTTTTCGTAACCCTCTCAAGTCTTTAGAAGTTGCTATGTGGGTGAAATGATGATGTCATGCCAAGTTACAAAATTTTCAGAGTTCATTTGTACTGCTTTTCAATTCAGGGTTATTTAGCTCAAAATAAATCATCGACTGCGTGAAAAATATCAAATGAAGTCAGAAATGGTTGAAAATTGATGATGTGCCTTTGAATGGTGCATATTGAACACACAAAAACTATGGAGTTAAAAATAAGTTATTAAAAATGAAATCCCTTTGTAATAGATGAGTTTTCGTCCGAAACCCTCAAACATCGAAAGAGATTGTCCAATTTCTACACGAAGTGCATTCAGTTTTTGTCGTCATCCTCTCCACTCTTTAGAAGTGGCTATGTGGGTGAAATTCTGATGTCATGCCAAGTTACAACCTTTTTAGAGTTCATTTGTACTGCGTTTCAAATTCAGGGTCATTTAGCTCAAAATAAATCATTAAATGCAAGAAAAATATCAAATGAAGTCAGAAATGGTTGAAAATTGATGATGTGCCTTTGAATGGTGCATATTGATCACACAAAAAGTATGTAGTTAAAATAAGTTATTAAAAATGAAATCATTTTGTAATAGATGAGTTTTCATCTGAAACCCTCATACCTCGAAAGAGATTGTCCAATTTGTACACGAAGTGCATCCAGTTTTTTTCATAACCTTCTCAACTCTTTAGAAGTTGTTATGTGGGTGAAATAATGATGTCATGCCAATTTACAAATACTTCAGAGTTCATTTGTACTGCTTTTCAAATTCAGGGTTATTTAGCTCAAAACAAATCATCAAATGCATGAAAATATCAAATGAAGTCAGAAATGGTTGGAAATTGATGATGTGCCTTTGAATGGTTCATATTGAACACACAAAAAGTATGGAGTTAAAATAAGTTATTAAAAATGAAATCCATTTGTAATAGATGAGTTTTCGTCCGAAACCCTCATACTTCGAAAGAGATTGTCCAATTTGTACACGAAGTGCATTCAGTTTTTGCCATAACCCTCTCAACTCTTTACAAGTTGCTATGTGGGTGAAATTATGATGTCATGCCAAGTTACAACCTTTTCAGAGTTCATTTGTACTGCTTTTTAAATTTAGGGTCATTTAGCTCAAAATAAATCATTAAATGCGTGAAAAATATCAAATGAAGTCAAAAATGGTTGAAAATTGATGATGTGCCTTTGAATGGTGCATATTGAACACACAAAAAGTATGGAGTTAAAATAAGTTAATAAAAATGAAATCCTTTTGTAATAGATAAGTTTTCGTTTGAAACCCTCATACTTCGAAAGAGATTGTCCAATTTGTACATGAAGTGCATCCAGTTTTTTCGTAACCCTCTCAAGTCTTTAGAAGTTGCTATGTGGGTGAAATGATGATGTCATGCCAAGTTACAAAATTTTCAGAGTTCATTTGTACTGCTTTTCAATTCAGGGTTATTTAGCTCAAAATAAATCATCGACTGCGTGAAAAATATCAAATGAAGTCAGAAATGGTTGAAAATTGATGATGTGCCTTTGAATGGTGCATATTGAACACACAAAAACTATGGAGTTAAAAATAAGTAATTAAAAATGAAATCCCTTTGTAATAGATGAGTTTTCGTCCGAAACCCTCAAACATCGAAAGAGATTGTCCAATTTCTACACGAAGTGCATTCAGTTTTTGTCGTCATCCTCTCCACTCTTTAGAAGTGGCTATGTGGGTGAAATTCTGATGTCATGCCAAGTTACAACCTTTTTAGAGTTCATTTGTACTGCGTTTCAAATTCAGGGTCATTTAGCTCAAAATAAATCATTAAATGCAAGAAAAATATCAAATGAAGTCAGAAATGGTTGGAAATTGATGATGTGCCTTTGAATGGTTCATATTGAACACACAAAAAGTATGGAGTTAAAATAAGTTATTAAAAATGAAATCCATTTGTAATAGATGAGTTTTCGTCCGAAACCCTCATACTTCGAAAGAGATTGTCCAATTTGTACACGAAGTGCATTCAGTTTTTGCCATAACCCTCTCAACTCTTTACAAGTTGCTATGTGGGCGAAATTATGATGTCATGCCAAGTTACAACCTTTTCAGAGTTCATTTGTACTGCTTTTCAAATTTAGGGTCATTTAGCTCAAAATAAATCATTAAATGCATGAAAAATATCAAATAAAGTCAGAAATGGTTGAAAATTGATGATGTGCCTTTGAATGGTGCATATTGAACACACAAAAAGTATGGAGTTAAAATAAGTTAATAAAAATGAAATCCTTTTGTAATAGATAAGTTTTCGTCTGAAACCCTCATACTTCGAAAGAGATTGTCCAATTTGTACACGAAGTGCATCCAGTTTTTTTTGTAACCCTCTCAACTCTTTAGAAGTTGCTATGTCGGTGAAATAATGATGTCATGCCAAGTTACAAACTTTTCAGAGTTCATTTGGACTGCTTTTCAATTCAGGGTTATTTAGCTCAAAATAAATCATCGAATGCATGAAAAATATCAAATGAAGTCAGAAATGGTTGAAAATTGATGATGTGCCTTTTAATGGTGCATATTGAACACACAAAAAGTATGGAGTTAAAATAAGTTATTAAAAATGAAATCCCTTTGTAATAGATGAGTTTTCGTCCGAAACCCTCATACTTCGAAAGAGATTGTTCAATTTGTACACGAAGTGCATTCAGTTTTTGCCGTAACCCTGTCCACTCTTTAGAAGTGGCTATGTGGGTGAAATTCTGATGTCATGCCAAGTTACAACCTTTTCATAGTTCATTTGTACTGCGTTTCAAATTCAGGGTCATTTAGCTCAAAATAAATCATTAAATGCATGAAAAATATCAAATGAGGTCAGAAATGGTTGAAAATTGATGATGTGCCTTTGAATGGTGCATATTGAACACACAAAAAGTATGGAGTTAAAATAAGTTATTAAAAACGAAATCCTTTTGTAATAGATGAGTTTTCATCTGAAACCCTCATACTTCGAAAGAGATTGTCCAATTTGTGCACGAAGTTCATCCAGTTTTTTTCGTAACCCTCTCAACACTTTAGAAGTTGCTATCTGGGTGAAATAATGATGTCATGCCAGGTTAGAAACTTTTCAGAGTTCATTTGTACTGCTTTTCAAATTCAGGGTTATTTAGCTCAAAATAGATCATCGAATGCATGCAAAATATCAAATGAAGTCAGAAATGGTTGAAAATTGATGATGTGCCTTTGAATGGTGCATATTGAACACACAAAAAGTATGGAGTTAAAATAAGTTATTAAAAATGAAATCCCTTTGTAATTGATGAGTTTTCGTCTGAAACCCTCATACTTCGAAAGAGGTTGTCTAATTTGTACAGGAAGTGCATCTAGTTTTTGCCGTAACCCTCTCAACTCTTTACAAGTTGCTATGTGGGTGAAATTATGATGTCATGCCAAGTTACAACCTTTTCAGAGTTCATTTGTACTGCTTTTCAAATTTAGGGTCATTTAGCCATATAAAATAAATAAATGGCAAAAAATTAAATAAATTTAGGGTCATTTAGTGAAAGCCTCATAAAATAAATTAAATCCCTTTTGTAATAGATGAGTTTTCGTCCGATTTATGGATTTAAAGATATTAATTATGCCATATTAAATGAATAAATGGCAAAAAATGAATAAAATAATATTATTACTTATTTTATTTTCATTGAAATTAAATATTATTATTAATCATTTATTCTTGTTCATTTTAGTAATTGTTTGGAGTTCGAAAAATTAAATCGTGTGACATGAAGACCTAAGGGTTAATAGGATTGATGGCTTATTATTGTGACGAAAACTACAAGTGCACACTTGGAAACTAGGGATGATAGAACCTGAAAGTTAAGCGTGTTGGGGCTGGAGTAGTGAGAGGATGGGTGACCGGCCAGGAAGTTAGATGATTTGGAATGAGTGCTGATTAGAGATTAGAGATTAAATTCTGAAGCAGCGAGGATCAGGAATGTTTATAGTATGTAGCACCGTACAATAAATTTGAAATGAATGGAAAACACAATAAATAGAGAGGAAAACTAAAACCTAATTAAAATCTAAAACAAAAAAACAGAACATTTAGTACCGGTTGGTATCACCAACCGGTACTAAAGGTCCTCCACCACCAGCCCACGCGGGCAGCCACGTGGTGGACCTTTAGTACCGGTCCGTGGTCCAATCGGTACTAAAGGTCTGGACCTTTAGTCCCGACCCTTTAGTACCGGTTCATGGCACATACCGACCGGGACTACTGATCGACATTCTACTAGTGATGCATTAGGGGGTCAATTTCCGACCCCACTTATCTCCCTCTTGCTCCAAGAAAGTATAGGGGTATGAGTAATGCATTTGGGGTAGAATCAACCCAGGAATTCATCTGTGAAGTCAGATTTGACTTTGGGGCAACTTCACAAAACTGCATTTTTATGCTGTGATGTCCTTTTGTCCATTTAATATGATTTATTCTATGCATGGTTTTAAGTTCTTGCCAACACGAGATTGCTTGTTAAAGTTACTGGGAATGTCCCAGTATTTTTGTTATTCATGATAAGCCACCAGGTTAGTGGCTACCTTGCTATAAGTTGCTATGATGATTTTGTTTCCTGCTAACCTGAAATATTGCTGTCTGGGAGAACTGTTGTTGTTGTTTTGACATGTAGAGTGGGTTGTATCTAGTGATATGTTTGGATTTTTCTCATGCTTAGTGTAAGTTATTTGTTGTAGTTATATTCATCTACTATCCTGTTAATTTTCATGCCACTAGGAGCTCTCTAGCATATATAACCATTGCTGTCAATTTGCTACTTTATTAACCCAGATTCTAGAAAACTGGAATTTTCACCAAGTCCCTAAAAAACTGTTTCATCATGTCAACTTGTTTGCTTCATGCATATTGATGTGTGCCTCTTTTGCTGGTTGCATAGTTGGATAAGTTGACGTGGGTGTTGAGTAGATGTTGTAAATGTCTTGTTTGTGGTTGTAAGATTCCTGTAGCTCTAGTTGTGAGCTTTTCAAATTGCTATGTTGCTGTTTTGTGGCAGATTGGGTGTTTTTTTTGTTTTCAGAGTTGTGGGAGCTATACTCCATGGAATTGATTGATTCTTGAGCCTATTGTGATCGTTTTTTCAACACCTATGCAGTGGCTACCTTGGAATGCCATGAATTAGCCCAGGTATTTGGTGGTCTTGTGTTTTGCCTCTGTACCTTGTCGTGAGCATATCTCGACAACCGTAGCTCCGTTTCTTGCGATCCTTATATGCATTTCTATAGATTTTGCATGATGCATCCATATTTTCCATGTTCATGCATGTCTAAATAACTTAACATGAGGTTATGTCCAGATTCATTAATATACCAACTTTGCACGTGAAACTTGACTAGTTTGGGATTGCCATGTTAAATTCTTCATGAAACGAATCATGGATCATCTTGGTTGTGCATTGCACCTTGGTTGGTTATTTATTTGCTGGTTATATGGGGTAGACGCGAGTGTCGATACTGAGTTCGAGGACTCTGGAGGGTACCACTACGAGGATCCCGCTACTTGTTCCGCTGAAAAACCAACAGGCAAGATGATCGTCACCGGATCCCGATACTATTTTTGCTTGATAGTCTCTCGCTCTTACCGTTACAGTTGCGCTACCTACCACTTGATATCAGCCCCCCATGTTGCCATGAAATCCTCTAACCTCCACATCCTAGCAAACCTTTGTTCGGCTAAGTTAACGCTGCTCAGCCCCTCTTATAGCATTCTTAGTTGCAGGTAAAGGTTGTTCCATGTGATAACATGGATTGGATATCAAAATAAATTCTGTTATTTAATTTAATGCACATATATATCTAGTATTGGTGGAATGCTTGGCCTTTTGCTAAGTGATTTGTTCCGCTGTTACCGCCACTAGTTGCTTGTTATTGGTGTTATGTTTTCCATATTTTGCGCTCCTAACATGCTTGGGGTTGTTATGGGGACCCCCTTGTTTATTCGGTTGAGATTAAAACCTATCTGGAAAGACCAAACATTGGTACTACATTTGCTAATAACTTAATGAACTTGCATAGGGTCTTGCAAACCCATGGATAATTTAATCAACCCCCGGGCTAGTGCTCCTCATGAGTGTTGGTCCAAACTAGAGCACTACGTGGGGCCAGAACAGGGCAACTTGGGATATTTCTATCAGGCCTTCGTACGCGTAGCTTATCCGTCGTGTCCTGAGACTGAGATACGCGGCTCTTATTGTGTTCGTCGACATGTCGGGTGGTCTTGCTGGATTTGTTTTACCTTTATCGAATGTCTTGCGTGTGGAGTCCGACTTTCTTCGGGTTTACTCGAGGTGTTGGAATTCCTTTGGAATTACCTATGATGATCGCGAGATCCATGGTCGAGGAATTCTCACGGAGTGTGGTTATTTGTGATGGACTAGTTGGAGCACCCCTGCAGGGTTAAATCTTTTGGAAAGCCGTGCGCGCGGTTATGTGGCAACTTGGATATTTGTTTAACACCCGATTCTAGCAAACTTGAAGTAAACTCTAACTAAAATACACCAACTATGTGAGTAACTGTGATCATCTCTGCTCGTGAACATGATCCGAGAGAGAACACGGTGGGGTTATGACTGATGTAAGTAAGTGTTCAGGATCTCATAGAGATTATACTAGATACGACCTTTCTTCGTAGGCCACTCATATCTATTTCATGTTGCGTAATATAGCCATCATAAAATGCTTAGTGCTGCTGCAAACATAACATCCCCCTTTCCAACATAAAGCTTAAATAGTCTTGGTACCCGGGCACATGATAGCTGAGTCCTCTGTAGCTCACAGTTTACTACAACACTCGAGGTACAGGTTCAGATGAGTACGTGCAGGATGATCTTACCCAGCTCCAGTGGGAGTTCGATGAGGAAAGAGACAGGATGTACATGACGTATCCGGATGAGTAGAGGACCTTGTCATGATCTTTGGGGCAGCGAGATAGTTCCTTTGCATCTGTTTTATCGTTTGATTTCGTTCGTAGCCGGACCCTGTTTTCATCTTGACGATTGAACTCTGAGTGGCTTTGTAATTTAGCATGTCGCGAGTGTAAGGAAACTTGTATACTCATCTCTTCTGTAATGTATGATGCAATGTTACTATACTTGCTAACGGTAAAATGCGCCTCTATCCCTTGCGTGGCCCTCGTGTCATAAAATGGATAGGCGCGCATTTTGGGCATGACAATTAGATAGACGCTTAGCAATTTGAGAGAAGTTCTCCATGAATCTTCTGCAATAACTAGCAAGCCCGAGGAAGCTACGAAGCTGCTTGACATTCTGAGGAGGCTCCCACTTCAAGATTGCCTCAACTTTCTCAGGGTGCACTTTAGTGCCCTTGGCAGAGATTACATGCCCAAGGTACACCACTTAATTGAGCCAAAACTCACACTTGAAAAACTAAACATAGAACTGATGCTCTCTTAACTTGTCAAGCACAAGCGTGAGATGCTCTGCATGCTCTTGTTCTGTATCTGAGAACACAAGGATATCATCCAAATATCTCATTCTTGAAAGGCGAGAAAATGAATTTCATCATTCTTGAGAAGGTTGGAGGAGCATTAGCGATACCAAAAGACATGACGGTGTACTCATAGGAGCCAAACCTCGTCTTGAAAGTAGTCTTTGGAATATCTTCTTCGCGAATGCAAATCTGATGATAGCCCATACGAAGATCAAGCTTCGAGAAAACCTTGGCACCTTTCAGTTGTTCAAACAACTCATTGATGTTGGGAAGGTGGTACTTGTTTCTGATTGTCTTCTTGTTCAATGGACGGTAATTGACACAAAGCCAGTCTGTGCCATCCTTCTTCTTGACCAAAAAAACACCACAACCCGATGGACAAGAACTCGATCTGATCAAACCCAGACGCTCTTGTTCATCTAGCGACTTCTTCAACTCTTTTAGCTCTTTGGGGCCAAGTTTATAAGGGCGCTTGCAAACCGGTTCAGTTGTGGGCTCGATATCAATCACAACTCAACTGGCCGGTGCGGAGGCATTCCTGGCAATTCTTCTGGAAAGACATCTTCATACTCACAAACCACCGGAATTTGAGAAATACCCGAGATCTCACCCTTCTCATTAAGAGCAAAGAGACGGATCGTGTCATCGCGAGTAGCGAAAATGATCACGTCTTCTGCAGGATGAGTCAATTTGACCTCTTTGGCTTGACAATCAACATGTGCCTAGTACGTAGCCAGAAATTCCATTCCAAGAGTGAGATCAATATCAGAATTGCCGAGAACAATTGGAGAAGCCAGAAAGGAATAGCTACCCATCTTTATAGAAACATCTGGAACCACCTTGTAAGTGCTCATGAGAGTGCCAGGCGAAACAACACGCAAGGCCTTACTCAAATATTCAGAATCAAAATCATGCTTGGCGAAGAATGCTTTAGACATGAATGAATGTGATGCACCAGTATCAAACAAAACTTTAGCAGGAAAGGAATTGACTGAGAGATTACCCATGATGACTTGAGAAGAATCCTCTACCTCTGCTGCAATCACGATATTCACTCTTGCTGACTTGGGATTATGCTTCACCATAGCATTGCCTAGAGGTATGACTGGAAGAGTAGGCGGAAGACACCCTTGATTGTTGCATTTGTTTGAGTAGTGACCCTTCTGACCACACTTGTGACAAGTAATCTCAGATAGCGGACGAAAGTTGCCTGGAGGAGGAACAAAAGCTGACTTGGGCGCCTGTGGTGTCTGCTGATAACCTGGGTTGGGTGGGTGGGAAGAACCATGGCCACTGAACTGCTTCTGCTGCTGAGGACGAAATGAAGGAGGATTAGGAACCCAATACTTCTGCTGCTTAGCAACCATCTGAGAGCCGGAAGAAGAAGAATATGAATCCCTTGAACGCTTCCTTGAGTTCTCCAACTTGAGCTGAGTTGCCTCGACCTTCAGAGCCATGTTGTAGAACTGATCAAACTCACGAGGCTCTTGAAGGACCAGACCCGGCAGAAGCTCATCCTTGAGATCACCTCTGAACTGATAAATCATGGACTTGTCATCCGGAACATCTTGCTTAGCATACGGGTCAGATTCTGAAACATAACATTGTACTGTTAGAGACTAGCTCCCCTGCTTCAGGTGCCTGAACTTCTCACGCATTTCCTCGACAAAGCTTGTCGAAATGTAATGGGGCCTGAAGTCACGATAGAAATCGTCCCAAGTAACAACACGATCGCCCCTGGAGTCCTTGTACTGCTGCCACCAATCTGCTGCCTAACCCTTGAGCTGGAACGACGTGAATCTGACAAAGTCCTCTGGTCTGACATTGCTGCACTAAAATGCTTACTCATGTCGTGGAGCCAATCATCTGCATCGAAAGGCTGTTCACAATAGGTGAAAGACTTGGGCTGATTGGCAAAGAACTGGTTCAGCGTTGCAAACTGAGGCTGATACTGAAAACTCCCTTGAAAACCTTGCTGACCCTAATCTCTTTCTTGCAACAAACTGAGCAACATCTTAGTATTGGCATTGGTCGCGGCCATCACAGCTTGCCAAGCTTCTAGAGGAGGAGGAGGAGGCGGTGGTGGGGGTGGTGGATGATCAAACTGCTCCTCACCCTGACTTGGATTCCCGCGAGTTGGTGGAGCCATCCTAGAGATAGACAAGAACATCAACACCTCATTGAGAAAGATGATAGCAATAAGCTGAATCAAATGACTTGAAAGACGTTAAAAAAACATGATAGCCTTCCTACTAAAAAAACTAGGAAGAATGCCTTCTTATGGTTAGCGATAACATCATCAGACATTAGAAGCCACTTGCGATAACACAAAAGTATTGAGCTAATGTTGCTCGGAACAAATGTATATACCCTGATACATCTGAAGAAGATAATCCTAAGAGCTACTTGAATTCCCACCTAAGAACTTCCGAAAACGTTCTGGTTATGCAATCTGGTGTGGGGGATACAAGGAGGAAATATCTCACACAACTAACAATCATACAACCAACTGTATCCATCCTTCAACACATGACGAGAGGCTTTCGTAAATCCATCTAACTCGAATCCTCAAGAGCACAAGGATACCAATCATGGCGGTAAGACGACGCCTCCCAGTACTGGGTGACTCCGACCTTATCTCACCACGATAAGTATTGAAGAAATTCCGAACATCCTCCGTCCTGAGATACTAAGAAAATTGAATGATAACAATGTGCCAAGAATCCTCTAGAGCTCCACTCCCCGGATGAAATCAAGTCAGACAGGAGGCACCAAGACAGAACTCCATCGCATCGGCATCATATAGTTTCCAAAATACCCGCGTGATCCTAAAAAATTTGAGCGAGAAGAGGAGTCAAATCAAAATTCCTAAGTTGTAAACCTCACCAGAGCATAGGAGAGAAGTAAAAAGGAACCTACGCTGCGATATAACTAAACTCCAAATAGTTTTACTAGACTCGACTCGGCAAAGTTCGATCAAGCAAAGGGCTCCTATGGTCGTATGGCTCGGAATACCAACTTCTCACGCCCAAGATGCATGCCTATCCATATTAAGGCACGGGGGCCTCGACCGGGATAGAGGCGCATCTTGTTTTTTGCAAGTACAACATCATTACATCATACATTTAGGAACAGAGGAGTATACGAGTTGGCTTACACTTGCTACATGCTAAATTACAAGTCCACACAATTTATTCAAACATCAAACCAAAGGCAGGGTCCGGCTACGGATGAAAACAAATGATAAATTGAAGTAATGACACTCGGTTGCTACCCCTGAAGATCATGAACACGACCGCTCTGCTCGTCTGGATAAGTGACATAAATCTTGCCACGCTCCTCATCATACTCCCACTGGAGCTATGTCACATCATCTGGCACGATCTCATATGTACCTGCACTTGGATTGTTGTAGTAATCTGTGAGCCACAAGGACTCAACAATCTCGCGCCCGGGTACCGAGACTATTCAAGCTTATAGATTGGGAAGGGGTATCTATTTAGTTTGCAGCAGCACTAGCATTTATGGTGGCTAAACTTCCAAACTATGAAAGTAAATATGTGCTTTACGACAAACGATGGAAAGCTAGAATGACCTCTAAGAGATCCTGAACACCTACTTACGTCAATCATAACCCCACCGTGTTCTCTCTCGGTTCAAGTTCACGAGCAGAGACGATCACGGTTACTCACACAGTTGGTGTATTTTTAACTTGAGTTTACTTCAAGTTAACTATAATAGGGTGTTAAGTAAATATCCAAGTTGCCACATAACCGTCGGCACGGCTTTCCGAAAGTTTTGACCCTGCATGGGTGCTCCAACTAATCCTTCATAAATTAACCACACTCCATGGAAATAATCTCGACCATGGATCTCGTGATCTTCCTAGGCAACTTGAAAGGAATTCGGACACCTCAAGATAGCCCAAAGAAAAGCAGAGTCCCTCACGCAAGCTACTCGAGAAAGGTAAAACAAGTCTAGCAAGACCGCCCGACATGTCGACGAACCCGATAAGAGCCGTGTATCTCGTTCTCATGACACAATGGATAAGCGACGCGTACAGATGCCTAATAGAAATCTCCCGAGTTGCCCCGGGTTGGCCCCGCACAGTGCTCTACTTTGGACCAACACTCATGAGGAGCACTGGCCCGGATTGTTGATTAATTAACTACGGGGTTGCAAAGCCCTATGGAATTTTTATTAAGTTGTTAAGCAAATAGTACCAATGTTGGGTCTTGCCAGAACAGTTTTAATCTCAAACGAATAATCAAGGGGGTCCCCATAACAACCCCGACCATGTTAGGAGCGCAAAGTATGGAAAACATAACACCGGTAACAAGAACTATTGCGGTAAAAGTGGAACAAAACACCAAGAAAAAGGCCAAGCCTTCCACCATACCAAGATATATATATATATATGTGCATTAAATCAAATAGCATAAAATATTGTGATATCTCCGGATATCCATGTTATCACATGGAAACAACCTGCACCTGTAACTAAGAATGCTATAAGAGAGTCTGAGCAATGGTAACTTAGCCAAAGAAGGTTTGCTAGGTAGAAGAGGTTAATGGCTTTCATGGCAATGTAGGAGGCTTGACACTCACGTGGTAGGTAGCGCATATGTAACAATAAGAGCGATACATCTAGCAAAGCAAAAATAGTGTCGGGATCCGGGTACGATCATCTTGCATGTTGGTTCTTTTAGAGGGACAAACAGCGGGGTCCTCGTAGTGGTACTCTCCTGGATCCTCATACTCAGGTTCAACACTCACCTCTACCCAATATAAACAGAAATAAAAAACAACCAACCAAGGTGCAATGCACAACCAAGATGATGCAAGCTTCATTTGAAGTATTTAACATGGCAATCCTATGCTAGTCATGTTTCAAATGCATTAGTTAAGTGGCTTACATTTCTTGACAGCAACTTATGATAAGTTTTTTAGACATGCATTAAAATGGCAAATACGTATGCATCAAGAAAGTAGGAAACAGAGTTACAGTTCTCACGATACGCTCATGGCAAGATATGGAGACAATTACAATAACAACAAGGTATGGGCTATTCCTTGGCAATCTAAGGTAGCCATTGGATAGGTGAAGAAAAACCAACCACAATGGATCCAAAGATCAAGCAATTCCATGGAGTATAGCTCCCACAAAGCACAAAACAATATCACATCAATCTGCCCAAAAACAGCAACATAGCAACTTGTCACAACAATATCTAGAGCTACAGAAGGTTACAAACCACAAACAAAGGATATACAGCAAATACACATCATTCTTGTCAACTCATCCAACTACATCAACTGGAAAGGAGGCTCACATCAATAAGCATCAAGCTCACAAGTTGGCATGATGAAACAGTTTTTAGGGACTTAGTGAAAATAACAATTTTCTGGAATCTGAGTTAACCTGATAGCAAGTTGATAGAAGAAATTAATGATGCTATAGACCACCTTATGGCATGAAAATTGACATGTAGGTTGAGGACAACATCTACATCAAAACCCTAGCACTGAGCTTGAGCTGAATCACAACCTATCACTTGGTAGCATCCACTCAGGAGGGCATGAAAATAGTAGCAGATACTCAAACTTAGAAACATTTAGCATGTTGAAAACAACAACATTTTAGTGGCTACCTTAGAGCATGGTTCCCACTTGTATGCAATTTTAACATGACAAAAATAAAGACCATGGCATTCTACTCATCAAAGACTACCATATTCTTGTTGGCACAAATATCATATAATGCATGCATTAAATACAACAAATATGACAAAAGGGCACTTTGAGACAAAATGACATTTTGACAAACTTGCTCAAATGACCAAACTAGTTGCACCAATGAATTCCTTGGGTGATTCTACCCCAAAATCATGTATCATACTCATATGTTCACATGGAGCATCATGGCAAAACATTAGATAGCAAAACATCACCCATCCCTATAAGTGAAAACTTACCTAAAAAGCTCAAGAACAAAAATGCACATATCCAAATTGGATTATTACTAGAAGTATAAATATCTATTAAAACAATTTAAACACTATAAACAATTAAAAGAAAAAACAACACTAATAGGGGGCCCGCGTAGCATACTCACCAGCGCCCCCTAGTGCATGACAAGTGGGGCCTGGGCCCACTTGTCACACACACACCCACACACGGACAAATACACACACAACACAGCACACACACACAACACACTGGATCTGGCAGCCACACCAGATCCCATAGACACACACATAGGCACACATACAAACATACACATGCACACACGCAGCCACACGGGATCCGGCCACAGCCGCAACGGGTCCCACCGCACACACCCAACACCACTGCCGAAAAAATAAAATGGGTCGGGGGGATCAAACCCCGGACCTCTCAATCCCACAGCGAACTAGCTACCACAAGGCTAATCGATCAGGTCTGACCAAAGGGGGGGTTCCCGCTGCATCTACACTACCTGCCCGCTATGACTGACGACACTGAACCCAGCTGCACTCGCCGGAGACAGCAAACGGTGGCGATGATTCCGACAACTACACGGGCACTCTGGCGACGCTAATTGGCAAAAGGGGCGCGGGGATCTACGGGGTTCCATTCCTGAGCTCGTCTCGCGACGAGGAGGACGGAGGCGAGCTCAAGGCCACGCCTTTCCGACTGGCGGCGACGGCACTACGGCAGTGATACACAGGCCTATGAGGGGATGAAAGGGCAGCGGGGATGCGACAGCTCACCGAGGCATTCTCAGAGGTGCGGAGATGCGGACGACGATGAGACAGAGGGGAAGAATACACTGGTGACGACCTTGCTTCCTTGCGGCCAACAGCAAAGCGCAACGCACTACCGGGAGGTGCTCCTAGGCCCCTAGCGGCGGGAATGGAACGCGGCGAGCACCCGCTTTCTCCACATCATCTCCGCCCGCGACGAGGACCACCAGAGATGCGAAGACGGCAGCAACGACTGGCGGCGCTCTCTCTGAACCTTACCTGCTCTCTCTAAACCCAGGAGAAGAAGAAGAATAAGGGAGAGGAAGGAGAGGACACGGCAGCGGCACGAGGGGGATGATAGGAACCCTAGTGATCCGCGTGCTTAAATAGGGGTCGGCCACGAAGTCCGTGAGCTCCTCTCACGGCGTCAAAGGCGCGCACTCTCTGCTCTCTTGCGCGTTGCCTGACCAAGGAGGGCGATGGGGCAGGTGAGCATTTCGCGCGCGGGCTAGGCCGGCTTCGGTCGCGCTACCTAGGCCGTGAGGGAAGGGGAGCCCACTTCCCAGCTCTCTCTCTCACAAAAATAAACGCGAGGTTTCCCTTTTTAAAACAAATCCATAACAAAACAATTCCTCTTGAGAGAATGAAAAGGAATTATGATAAAACAAAAAAATACTTTTGCAATGAGTAGAAAATCCCCATTTCATAAAAATGAAAAGAAGATTTTTAGTCCAAGTAAAATCACACTTTAATTAAATAAAAGGCTGATGTTTTAATGAAACCAAATTAATCCAAAGCTCAAACCCAAAGAGAGCAACACACATACTAAAAATAATATTCCCTACTCCAAGAACATTTTTAGCAGAATTAATTATCAAGTTAATTCTCATGTAGAAATATGAGAGGGATAAGAGTGTTTAGGCAAAGTTTTAAAATGAGAGGGGATGAGAGGGAGTTGTTGCTCCACACATACCCAAACCACATCACACATCACAAGGTCTACCAACAAGCATCACAACAAAGTCCCATGGAAGCACACCACAAAATATCTTATGCATGACATGATGATGAGATGGCATGATGCAATGGTAATGAAGCAAATCATATCATACAACACATGACACAAGTGTCCACTTAGGTTACAAGGCCATAAAAGGCAGGGGCAGCACTTGGGTTGTGATAGTTGATCATTTTGATGTGGTGACCACTTCGGTGGGATGCCTCCGGCACTTTCTCGTTGATACTTGCATCGTGCATGACCCTACCTCCTTATGAGGGTTGTGCAGGTGGGAGTAGATAGGATGCTAGTAGATGCTAAACAAGTGGGATTGGGAATATGCATGGTGATGGAAACAAAGAAATTATTTCAAAGACTTTTTGAAAACCCCATCCGGTGCCACTAATGCCCAAGGGAGATGATGATGAGTTGGGTAATCACTTGAGAAAGAAGTGGTGTACTAGAGCAAGTGATTGTGTGTGTTTTTGAAAATGGATCAGATTTAAGGTCTGCTGACCATCCCAACCTTACATGCACAACCATGATACCCCTTATGGGATGGGGCATTGTTGATTACTTTGGTGGGTACTAGCATGGACCCTGCATTACTAGTGGCGTGAGTGGCATGGTCACTCTCGATATGGGGTCGTGCCGGTAAGGATGATTATGCTATGTCTTAACAGGCGTCGGGCACACCGTTGGTCCCTGCATGGATGCTACTCATGTTTTGCATCATGTGGGATGGGTACCAATCGAGTGGACTCTTTGTTTAGTATTGCCAAGGGAAAGACAATATTCGGGTGCTTACCTCGGGTATGTAATATACCGCGAGTCGTGGATGACATGGAAGTTCCCCGAGTCTTTTGGGTGAAGTGTGCAACATCTGGAGTAGAGTGTAAAACTATTCTAATAGCCGTGTCCATGGTCATGGACAGTTGGAGGTCCTTCTTAAACTACGCCCAGATGTTTCCTCAAAACTTTGTGTGAGGGTGTGACAAAGGTGGTACATGAGATAAGTCAGATGACTTGATGACATGGCTGAACATGAGATGTTCAACCCCGTGCTTATGATGATATATGTAACTTGTTCATATAGATATCTACCAATCATTGATGCATGCTTATATGAGCTAGTTGATCATGTCATTACACTCAAATTTAGCTTTATGCAAACTTACCTACTTAGTGCTATGTCATGCACTGTTATTGCCTTGTTCCAAACACTGTTATTGCCTTGTTTCAAAGTACTCATTGGCTTGCCACTGATTATTTAATTGACCAAGCATGGAAGAGCAGGAGTATGGTGAATACTTCGTTGCTGACGAACATGCGATCTAGGATGCTTCCCAGTTAGAATGCCTGTATGTTTAAGGCAGATTGCATGGGTTTACGCTTTCAACAAAGATTTCCGCTACCCTTCTGGCCCTATCTATGTAGGACTTGGCCTAGCTGGACTTTATTTGTGTAACACGGTATGTAAGGTTGTAAGACTCTTGTATTCCAGTTTCCGTGTGTTCAGTGAGCATTGATCTCTGCGATCACTGTGCACGTGCATTCGATGATCACGACTTTTGAGTTGGGTTCCCCACAGAGCTGGTATCAGAGCCATCGTGACTATAGGAAGCCCTTAGTTAGCATGGACATTAGTTAGGATAAAACAATTCTCAAAACTACACCTAGCACCTATACTTAGGAGTTCTGCACTTATTACCTCTTCTATTCTTCACACAACACTCTGCTGATTCTCCTCCTTCAAACCTTTGTAGATGGCTGTTGTACCCGAAGCCCTCCTAGCATCCGGCTTTCCCCTACTCCTTCAGGATAGCCTAGAGAAGTACTAGTATCACCGAGAACCCGTTTTCCTCTATCACGAGCACTGGGTCGATGCCGTCATGAAGCAGTACCACGTTGATGTGGTCACAAAGGCAAATGACTCCCTGACCAGTTGGTTCTTTGAAGGACCACAGATGGAGACCCTAGCACTCGCAGTCGAGATAGCTACACGGAAGGCATGCATCCACCTTCGAGGAATCATCCCAAAGACGGCTGATGAACCAGCTACTCATTATCTACCCTTCTGAAGGGATGATATTGGCGAGAGTTGGATGTTGGTTCCATCCAAGAAGGATGGGACACAACTCAGATTCCAGACCTACTTCAACCTCTCCACAAACAGTTTGGCTCACCACTTGATTAAGGTGTCCGTGAAGCTCCACGAGGAACTTCACAACACACGAGAGCTACTCCGTGAAGCCAAGATGAAGCCAGACATGATCAAGAAGGATCGAGGCCCCAAGAGACGACCAGCTATCGCTTATGGAGGAGGAGTACCCCCAACTAGAGATGCATCCACATGACAATGTTGCATGAGTGCGGAGGAGTACCCTGCCCTCTTCACCGATCCATCGGCAAAGCATCTTCTGGATGGGCCTCCTCGTTCTATGACCCCCTCGTCTAGAGATGATGCCCGTCTGGAGGACGATCACGAGGAAGAACCATAGGAGCGTGACTACGAGACCGAGCACTCCACCACCTGAGTCCGAGAACCCCTAGGGTTGGATTAGTCATGTACCCCTCAAGCAAAGTCGAGTTCATGTAATGGTTCATATGAAACCATGTGTACTTGTTGTTTGTGTTTGTTCTTTGTGTTCTGATGAAAGTCGTGCTTTTGCCTTAGGCAACATGTAAGCAACTCCATCATCTATGTTATCTTAATATATGTGTTGTTCCTTTGACCCTTGTTTTATCACACCTACACTGTACCAACCCCCTTAGGCACGCTTTCTCTATTATTGCTTTTCCTCTCGTCTATCCCAGTTTTTTTACTTGGTTGCTCCAAACAAGATGGTGACTGCTACCCACAATAGCTCCTTCACCAACCCTGAAGCCGGCAACTCTAGCCAGCAACAGGGAACTGGTGGGACTGCTCAGGCTGGAGGGCACCAGGAGCAGCCACACGGCGACATTCCCCCGCCACCACCTCCACCGGGGAACATGAATATAGCTCAGTTTCTCCAAGTTCTCCGGGAGGGACGCCAAGCCAACACCGCTGCCATCGAACAAAGGTCTCAAGCCCTCGTGAACAACCAGCAGCAAGGCAGGAATGACAATGGCCGCTCCACTCTATCTGAGTTCACGAGGACTTCGCCCCTAACCTTTACCAAGACTAATGAACCCCTGGATTGTGAGAAGGTGCTTTATGCCTCTCAGTGCCTCGGAGGTACCACCAGAGCTTGGTGGGATGGATTCAAGGTCATGCAAGGTGACTGTGTGATGACCTGGGATAACTTCAAAGAAGGATTCCGCACCACCCACATTCCTTTCGGGATCATTGCTATCAAGATGAGAGAATTCCAAGCGCTGAAGAAAGGAAGTGGCTCTGTCAAGGAGTATATGCAGAAGTTCAACCTGTTATGAAGGTATGCACCTGAAGATGTCAACACAGAGGCTACTAAGATGGAACACTTCATGAATGGACTTCACCAGACCCTCCAGTATCAGCTCATCGTCTGCGACTACCGGACCTTCTTCGCCCTGGTGAACAATGCCCTCATGCTGGAAGACAAGCATCGTGTCATAGACAACACCCTCAAGTGCAAGATGGTTACCAAGGGTGGTACCAGCAACCACTAGCCATGCCCCTTGCAGCCCACCCCAGCCAAGCGACCTATCAGCTACAGCAGGCTAGACCTCCTGCACCTCGTCCAAGATACCAGCCTCAGCAATACGCCAATCCCAGGCCTTCTTACAACAACCCAAATAATAACAAGGGCGGCAAGAACTACAACAACATCCCTGGACAACTCACTTGCTTTGGATGTGGTCAGCTAAGATACATCTCTAGGTTGTGTCCCAACAAGAAGGCAGATGCACCGCGCCCCAATGCACCGAACAATGTTCAAGGCCATGGAGCTCCACCAAGGTACCTAGCTCCCCGCAACCAGACCAACAATGGCAAGGGTCGTCTGAATTACGTCACCGCTGAGGAAGCCCAGGAAGACCCGGACATCATACTGAGTACGTTCCTCGTTAACTCAACCCCAACAACAATACTATTTGATTGTGGCTATTCGCATTCTTTTGTCACTCAAAACTTTACACTAGAGAGTGGCATGAAACCTACACCTCTGGGTAGTCGTATGTTGATACAAACCCCGGGATCAGCTATGACGGCCGATATAGGTTGTAAAGGAGTTGAGATTAACATCAATGGGGTAGACTTCCTATCAGACCTTATCGTCCTGAAGTTGAAAGGCTTGGATGTGACCCTAGGCATGAACTGGCTAATCAAGAACAAAGGCTACTTGGACTATGCCAAGAGGACTGTTACCGTAACCAATAGCCAAGGAGTGGAAGTCAAGTATGTCCCCGGTTGTGCCACCACTCAAGACCCTTAGGCTAATTGCCTGCTGGGAATTGAGTTGGATCAAATGCCAGTGGTATGTGAATACTCGGATGTATTTCCTGATTAGCTCCCCGGAATGCATCCTAACTGTGACATTGAGTTAATTATTGAGCTAATGCCTGAGTCAGGGCCCATTTATAAGAAGCCATAGAATGTGATCCGAAGAGTTGGATGAATTGAAGAAGCAACTGGCAGAGCAGCTCATAAAAGGATTCATTCGCCCTAGTGCCTCTCCTTGAGGATTACCTGTTCTATTTGTGTCAAAGAGGGACGGAACTATCCGACTCTATGTCAATTACCGTTCTGTCAATGAGGTCACAATAAAGAACAAGTACCCTCTCCCCAAGATTGAAGTCATGTTCGATCAGCTGAATGGAGCTAAGCTGTTTTCCAAGATAGACCTCAGGTTCGCGTACTACCAGTTGAAGATCAGACCCCAAGACATTCCGAAGAAGGTATTTGTAACCCGGTACGTCCTATATGAATACACGGTCATGTCATTTGGGTTAACCAATGCCCATGCCTACTTCATGTACCTCATGAACGAGGTCTTCATGGAGTACTTGGACAAGTTTGTTGTCATCTTCATTGATGACATACTCATCTTTTGCAAGTCTAAAGAAGAGCATGAGCAACACTTGAGATTGGTCCTAAACAAGCTTCTAGAACACCAGCTTTATGCCAAGTTCAGCAAGTGTGAATTATAGCTACATGAAGTTGGATTCTTGGGTCATGTGTTGACTATAGAAGGATTGTTAGTCGATCCTGGCAACATTGAAACTGTGACTGAGTGGCAGTCCCCAACCAATGTGAAGGAAGTGATAAGTTTCCTGGGACTCGCATGATATTACCGCAAGTTTGTCAAAGGGTTCTCGAGCATTTCCCGACCAATGACACAACTTTTGAAGAAGGACAAGAAGTTCGAATGGATGCCAAAGTGCGAAGAAAGATTATAGGAGCTCAAAAAGAGATTGACAACACCCCAGTTTTGACCACCTTCGATATTCACAGGGAGTTTGCGATATATTGTGATGCATCGAGAACCGGGCTTGGAAGTGTTCTGATGCAAGAATAAAGAGTCGTAGCATATAAATCCAAATAGCTACATCCTCATGAAGACAACTATGCTACTCATGATCTTGATTTGGCAGCCGTGGCTTATGCCTTGAATACATGGCGACATTACCTTCTGGGGAAGTGATGTGAGATATACACAGACCACAAGAGTTTGAAGTTCACCCAAAGGGAATTGAACATGAGGCAATGAAGATGGTTGGAGTTGATCAAAGATTATGACCTCAATGTTCAATACTACTTTGGAAAGGCTAACGTGGTAGCAGACACCTTAAGCAGAAAGGCTTGTTCCTTGAATGCTATGATTAAGGAAAGGCTGCCCACCCTATATGAAGAGCTTGAAAGCTTTGTCTTGGAACTAGTTGCACCTGGATTCCTCACCATCCTCGAAGTAAAGCCTACCTTGACGGATGATATTAAAGAAGCTTAGAAGGGACACTAGAGCATTAAAGGCATCAAAAGGAAGATCAAGGCAGGCAAGGCCCTAGGATTCTTAGCCAATGGACAAGGAGTTGTATGGTTAGGGAATCACATCTGTGTACCCAATAAACAAAAGCTCAAGAACTTGATCTTGCAAGAAGCTCATGACACTCCATATTCCATCCATCCTGTAGGGACCGAGATGTACCAAGATCTTAAGGCAAGATTCTGGTGCCATGGCATGAAATGGGAAATAGGCACCTTTGTTGCTAAGTGTGACATATGCGAGAGAGTCAAAGGTGAGCATCATTGATCCGCTGGAGTATTGCAACCTCTCAAAGTGCCTGCATGAAAGTGGGACAAAGTCGGATTGGATTTCATCAACGGATTACCAAGGTCAATCAAAGGACACGATTCTATTTGGGTCATTGTCGATCACCTGACCAAGGTATCCATTTTCGTCCCCGTCAAGACCACCTATGATGGTAACCAGCTAGCCAACCTTTACATCGATCGTATCGTGAGTCTTCATGGAGTTTCTAAGGATATCGTGTCAAACCGAGGCACCCAGTTCACCTCAAGGTTCTTGAAGATGTTTCAAGAGGCAATGGGAACCAAGCTTTCCTTCAGTACTGCTTTTCACCCCCACACAGGTGGACAAATATAACGAGTAAATCAGATACTCGAAGATATGCTCCGTGCTTGTGTTTTATCATATGGAGTCAACTGGGAAGATTGCCTGCCATTTGCTAAGTTCTCCGACAACAATAGTTATCAGTCGAGTCTTTAGATGGCACTCTTTGAGGTGTTGTATGGATGCAAGTGTCGTACTCCCCTCAACTGGTCAGAGACCAAAGAAGGACTAGTCTTTGGGCCAGACATACTTCGCAAAGCAGAAGAGCAAGTTCAACTCGTCCGAGAGAGCCTCGAGACCGCCAAGTCAAGACAAAATAGTTGCGCCGATTCTCACCGTCGAGAAGTGAACCTCAACATCCGAGATTATGCCTATATCTGAGTCACACCCCTTAAAGGGACTAAGTGTTTCCATGTCAAAGGAAAGCTGGCACCAAGATATATCGGACCCTCCAAGATCAGCGAAAGATGAGGAGAAGTTGCTTACCAACTAGAGCTACCTTCTGAGCTATTAGATGTGCACAAGGTGTTCCACGTGTCATAGCTCCGAAAGTGTCTCCAAGTTCCCAACCGCCCTGACCTCTACAAGGACATCGACCATCAAGCCAACGACCTTCAGCAGACCTCACTTATCGTGAGAGGCTAGTCGTATTTGGGATGAAGCTGAATGTTGCACCCGAATCCACACCATCAAGTACTTCAAGGTCCAATGGAGCAACCACACTAAAGCAGAAGCAACATGGGAGCCTGAAGATTATCTTAGATCTGAGTTCCCTTATCTTTTTAGCCCTTAGCCTAGGAATCTCAGGGACGAGATTCTTGAAAGTGGGGTAGCTCTGTCACACCTTGTGTTTGTATCACTTTTCTATGTTGTGGATTTACAAAATTTGGAACCATTTAAAACTTTTTCAGTGCTTGTGCTTGTTTGGATTGTTGCTTGATTGCTGGTAAAGTTATTTGTGCTTGACACTCTTAGGTTCTGGTCCTCTCTATACTCATCTCCCTTGACCTAACATCTTGCAAAATAATCATACCAGGTGTATAGTACCTAAAAATAATTCTATCAAAATTTATTTTGATCAAAAAGAATTTATTCAATTAGATTTTCAAAAACAACCGAGTTGATGTTTGCACTGCAAGTCCTAAAATTGATTTGATCCTTTTTCCCAAAGGCTTTAATTGAAACCTACCATATATATTACTTCCCAAAACCATCAAACACTATTTTTAAGTATTATTTTACTATTTCATTTAAAGGCTTTTTCTTAAGGCCAAAAATGGTTTTTCATAGGGAAAAAATATTTAAATGCTTTGAAAATATTTGACAAAATTTGGGGAAACTCACTGGACATAGATTTTCCATATATATAAGTTTCAACACATGGTCATGTGCAAAATAATGGGCAAAACCCCTTCTGCTCAAATCAAGATTTTGAAATATTTCTATAAGAAATATTCTCACTAAATTCCAAGAAAATTACAGCAAGCATGTATGTTATGTATGATCATCTTCCAAAGTTTCATCTCAATACCCATTGTTTTGCTTCATCAAAATATTTGAAAACCCTCCCTGTCCAGATTCAAATTTGAACAACTTTACATTGTGAAGTTTCGTCCCTTGACCCCAAACCCTTTGGGCATGTGTTAAACCCCAAATAATGATATCACACCAAGTGGTGGATTTGTAGGAATTGAAATGCATGCCTAGATCTACATAAATCCAATTCTGTTAATTTTTAGGGTTTTACAAAGTTACATTGTGATCTTTCTTCCATCAAGCTCAAACTTGGCGATCAACCCTAATTGTCAGCCCCATTTGAGCCTGTAAAATCTTATGGCAAGCAAGGCCCATTTGCTTGCCCTAATCACCATAAAATACCTTCTTCCATAATGGTAAAACCTATGTTTAACCCCCTTATACTGTTGTCCTTGCATTGCACCTCTAGTAACATTATGTTGACAAGGCGCAATCATTATGGGGGGTAAAACCCATGTCTCTCCTTCTGGGCAGCCTAAACAGGAGCTTCTCTCCTCTAGTTTTCTTCTCCTACCCCTCAACCTAGCTCTAGAGAATTCTAGGAGCATCTAAGCAATCCCCAGGAGCTACTGGACAAGGTGGGGCACCCCAGAGCACACGGGCAATGACAATGCCGGCCATTTGCATCCTCTAAAGCGCGCTACAGTGTGCTCCCGCACTATAGCCGCACTCATCCCGAGCCTCCCAATAGCCTAGGGTTGCGGGGACCTATCCCCCAAGATACCCTCCACGTCTGCAACCCGCCACCCTCTCGGCCCCTTCCTCCTTATCTCTCCGATGACCTCCCACCCCGACCAATCGGTTTGGCCAATGATTAGGCTCACACGCACGTGTCTCCCCTCTCTCTATCTCTCTTCCTTCCTGTTGGCCTAGGCTAACCTCATGCGTTCCCAGGACTTCCCCTGGCTTGCTCCCATACCCGCTGGCCTCGGCCTCTTCCTCACCGGCGCACGAGCGCATGGTGCGACGTTGGTCTCCTATTAAAGGGCCTCCCCCGAGCCTCGTCTCCGCTCTATTCTCTCTTTCCTCATCCCCAGCAAGCCCCTGTGCCACCTAGGCAAGCCCCGAGGGCCTCTGTGCACGGGATCAAGCCGACTGCCACCACTTTGGACCACCGGAGTTCGCAAGGTAAAGGCCTCCTCCGCCCTTGTTTTCTCCCGATCCGGAACCCCTGCTCCCTACTGACCTGTTTCCCTCTGTCTCCCCCTCCGTTCGGTCCATGTGACCACCGGAGCATCGTCTTCCCTAGGAGTTGTCATCGGACGTTGTCGTCGCCGGTAAATGGGAGCTCCCCGGCGCCCCTCCACCACCATCCGACTGGTCGCGAGTCCCTGAGCACGTCGGTGACCTCCATTTGCCTCCCCATGCCCTATAGGCGCCGGTGAGCCCCCTCGACCTTCTTTGGCTAGACGAAGGTGATGACAAGTGGGCCTCGCTTGTCATCCTCCATAGGTCTCCCACCTCCCTCTCTCTCGCTGACCAGCCTGGCCCACCGGTCAGGTTTGAAACACCCCCGCGCGCATGCTAGGCTTGCACGTGTCGGCTCTGTTGGCTGGGCCGCTTTGGCCAGCCGCTTTTGGCCCATTTCACTGGACCAATTTTCTTTTCTTTTTCTTTCAGAAACCCAAAAATTCCATAGGACAAACTATTTGTTCTATTGACATAATTCCAACTCCACAAATCATAGAATATCTTGTATAGTTTACTAGTGCCACTTGTGTAATTTTTTGAAATGTTCCATGTAGTAATTTTATTTAAAACATAGTTTTCAATACTTTTAGCCTCTACTTTTAATAATTTTCAAAATTGTTTTCACACCAAAACCATAGAAAAATATTTTCAATATTGCTTTTAGGATTTTTCAGAATAGAGTAACATTTTTGAAGTAGATTTTGTGCTCTTTTTCTATGAGGATTCTTATTTTACCTTTATTTATCGTGACGATACATTGCGCTGTTGACGAGGGAGTAGGACCCAAAGATTTCGAAGACCCCGAAGACTTTGTTGAGCCAGGCAACCAGCCCTTTTATCATGACTATGAAACCTTTTATTGCATGGCATATATCACTTATTTCCGTGGTGTTGATCATGTTGATGTGGTGACCACTTCGGTGGGATGCCTCCGACACTTTCTCGTTGATACTTGCATCATGCATGACCCTACCTCCTTATGAGGGTTGTGCGGGTGGGAGTAGATAGGATGCTTGTAGATGCTACACAAGTGGGATTGGGAATATGCATGGTGACGGAAACAAAAAATGATTTCAAAGATGTTTCAAAAAACCCGTCTGGTGACACTAATGCCCGAGGGAGATGATGATGAGTTGGGTAACCACTTGAGAAAGAAGTGGTGTACCGGAGCAAGTGAGTGTGTGTGTTTTCAAAAACAGATTAGATTTAAGGTGTGTTGACCGTCCCAACCATACATGCACAACCACGATACCCCTTATGGGACGGGGCTTTGTTGATTACTTTGGTGGGTACTAGCATGGAACCCGCATTACTAGTGGCGGGAGTGGTGTAGTCACTCTCCATACGGGGTCATGCCAGTAAGGACGATCATGCGATGTCTCCACAGGCACCAGGCACACCGTTGGTCCCTGCATGGATGCTACTTGTGATCTACATCATGTGGGTTGGGTACCAATCGAGTGGACTCTTTGTTTAGTATCGCCTGGGGAAAGACAATGTTTGGGTGCTTACCTCAGGTATGTAACATACCGCGAGTCGTGGATGACATGGAAGTTCCCCGAGTCTTGTGGGTAATGTGTGCAACCTCTATAGAGTGTAAAACTATTCGAATAGCCGTGTCACGGTCAAGGACAGGTGGAGGTCCTTCTTAAACTATGTCCATATGTTTCCTCAAAACCTTGTGTGAGCGTGTGACAAAGATGGCACTTGAGATATGTTAGGTGACTTGATGACATGACTGAACATGGGATGTTCAACTTCGTGCTTACGATGATATATGTAAATTGTTCATATGGATATCTGACAATCATTGATGCATGCTTATACAAGCTAATTAATCTTGTCATTGCACTCAAAATTAGCTTTATGAAAACTTACCTACTTAGTGCTATGCCATGCATTGTTATTGCCTTGTTCCAAATATGGTTTGCTTGCGAGTACATTCAAAGTACTTATTAGCTTGCCACAGGTTATTTAATTGCCTAGGCATGGAAGAGAAGGAGTATGTTGAAGAGTTCGTTGCTGATGAACATGCAAGCTAGGACGCTTCCCAATCATAACGCATGTACGTTTAAGGCAGATGGCATGGGTTCACGCTTTCGACCAAGATTTCAGTTGTTTGTTATGTTTAAGTATTTCGCCCTTGTGGCCCTATCTATGTAAGACTTGTCCTAGCACTAAGTATGTAAGGATGTGAGACTCTTGTATTCCAGTTTCTATGTGTGAAGTGAGCATTGATCTCTAGGATAACTGTGCATGTGCATTCGGTGATCACGACTTCTGAGTCGGGGTCCCCATAGTAATAATGCGGAATAATGGACAAGAATAAAGTAAATAATAGTGAGAATCTATCGGTGGTCTAGAGTTTTTGGGCCATCTAGTGCCCCTTTACTCGTGCACGGGTTGTAGTATCCGCCCCGGCAACAAGGCCCAGCAAAGACTTGTCGCACCAACATAGAAAACTCAAGACCACCGGAAAGACCTTGCTGGGAGGGCTATAGAGCCTCTAGGAAAAGCAAGGCCCCCGGCAAGGCAAGGTCCTAGCAAGGGAAGGCCCCGGCAAGCACTGCCAGGGCACATGCCAGGTGTCGATTCACCTGGACGCGTGTCGCAGCATCGACATTGGAGGGAGCTAAGCGGCACCGATAGGACGGGCCCTCGTCCCATCCCACTGATGGACTGAGGAACCTGACAGAGCATTGAATGCTCTTGTCCTACTCTGTCAGAGTTAGGTGCGATAGCACTGTAGAACTGTGCATCCCGTGTGCACAATGTACACCACTGTTGGGATCCCCTTAGGTATAAAAGGCGGCCCAGGGCGTTATAGAAGAGGGCTTATTTTTGGATAGTTAGACGACTGGAGGTTACAAGGCTCTTGTAGCAGCCGTTCATGGCGCTCCTGTAGCTAGAACCCTAGAACACCATCAATATAACCAAGCAGGAGCAGGGTTTTACGCATCCGTGCGGCCCGAACCTGGATAAAAACTCCCTGTGCGTTGCTTACCAGACCGGCTCTTTGTGCGAGCCCGCCCCCTGCCGAACCGAATGGGATCACCATGATACCATAGGTGTTCGTTCCCAAAACATCTTTGTTGCGCCAGGTAGGGGGAAGCATGAGTGGTGCGAAACCCTTCTTGTAATCCATGCCCCAGCTTCATCATCGCCATGGCCCCCAAGAAGAAGGGCATGACAGTAGTTGGCCCATCCACGTCCGCTGTCCCTGTGTCCGCGCGGACAGGAGAAGGTGTAGACGCATGTGGAGGAGGAGGAGGTGGAGGTTCAGAACATCCACGACGCTCAAATGACGAAGGCCAATCAAGCAGCGACGCTCGTCGTGGGGACGCCCATGGCGACGAAGGGAACCACCACGCCCGTGGGTCTCAGGACGGAGCGGTACCGCCTCCGGGTGGTACGACCAACTCTGGGGTGGAAGAGTATCTTCCATGGCACCCACGCCGGTGCCTATGCCGCGACCTTCTCAAGACGCGCGTGGAGAGACGTGCCACGACGCCTGTTGTTCTCAATGTCCCCATGAAAAAGCTCCTGCGCATCATTCCCAAGATGCGTGGGACCAGCATGCTCACCGACATGCAAGCGGAAGTGGCATGCCGATGCGGGACCGCGGCAGTGCTCCTTCTAACACGGTTAGGCGTCAGAGCACCTCACATTCCTCCCGTGGTTTGTTGCCGACCACGTCAGAGAAAGTGATAGCACGGGTGTAGCCACTCCTAAACATCCCTCCTACTGCGGAGAAGCTCGAGAATGGAGAGCCACCATTCAGAGCCTCCTCAGCCTTGCAAATAAGCTTCGACCCACAAGGCCGCCTCAAACCAGTGCTGAAGCGCCCAGAATCGGCACGACCACGGTGCACTCTCCTCCACGACAGCATCGCCAGTCACCAACCCGACGGACTGACGCCTACGACGGTTACTCAATGGTGTCGTCCAACCCACGGACGTGCCACGATCAGCGTCATATTCTTAGGGAATATGGCAAGGAAGACGCCCAAACCACGATCGAGTGACGACGGGAAGCGCGCCTCCAGTCGGACAGGCGCGCGGGGCCCACTATGGACAAGTCCACGTCGGGGTACCCTATCAGCCTACCTTATGAGGTGGGCTATCCAGCGTTTACCCATGAGCTGATGCAAGTCCAGTGGCCCAACCCCACATGTTCAAACCGGAAGTCCTGGATAAGTATGACAACAAGACCCATCTGTCAGAGTTCCTGAGCATCTATACCATTGCGGTGCAGGATGTCGGGGGCCGCGACGACAAGATATTGGCCAACTACTTCCCGTTGGTGCTGAAGACCAACGTCAGGTCATGGTTGGTGCCCTTGCCAGAGGGGTCCATCGCTTCCTGGGCGGACCTGTGTCACGAGTTCGTTGGCGCCTTTAGCGGAGGTCATCAAGCTCCTGGCCAAGGGAGCGATCTGCACATTATCCCCTAGAAGGAAGGTGAAACTTTTTGCAAGTACATCCAGAGGATCAGCCGCGTGCACCACAACATCCCGGACATTCATCCCGCCGTGGTTATCGGCATGTTCCATCAGAAAGTGCGCAAGCGCAGGATGCGGGAAGAGCTGGCGATGAACAGAATCAGGGATGTCGTCGAGCTTTATGCTTTCGCATACAAATGTGCTCGGGCTGAAGAAGGGAAGAGACTCCCTGGCAAAGACGTCGGTGCAGGGGTCGACTCTAAAGATGAAGACGCCACTACACCAGCAAACAAGGGCTAGCGGTGGAACAAGAAGCGCAAGGTCAAGACCATACTTGCCGTCGAGAGATCCGTCAACCCCGGCGCCGTCAAGAAGGGCAAGGTTGATGCCCCGAGTGACGATGTTGCCGGGTGCGCCTCCTGCCACTCCTTGGCGACTACCGACAAGGCAAAGGGCTCCGGCAAGTAGTATTGCAAGATCCATCACACCAATGGCCATGATCTCCAAGACTGCCAGCAAGTTGAGTAGCTTGCCGAGAAGCAAAAAGCTGAGTACGACAGGCGAGATAAGGAGAAAGGCCAGGATGGTGCCGAGGGGGCCGGGAAGAAGCGTGTTGGCCGAGGGGGTCGTCGCGGCAAGCCCAAGCAACTGAAAGACCAGCCCTCCCACGGCCACGACAAAAAAGAGGGAGACGATGATGATGTCGAAGAGGATGACGTGTCCAACGAGCATGAGTTCCAAAAGTCTAAAAAGATGATGTGCATAGAGGGGGTGCCTCACCGTATTCCTCCCACCGCGAACTTAAATAGTGTCCGCGTGAGGTTAATGCGGCGGAGCCATCTATTGGTGCCCAAAGGCCTCTGAAGTGGTCCAACACTCCTGTCATCTTCGACACTGAGGATCACCCTGATCGCATAACTGCGGTGGGGTGGCTATCGTTGTTGGTTTCTTCGACAATCCGCAACCTCAGGGTGACGAGGATGCTAGTCAATAGTGGGGCTAGCCTGAACCTGATCTCGCCAGATGTCATCTAGAGGCCGCAAATTCCTGATGAGGATCTCGAGCCGACAGGCGCTTTCCAAGGGGTCAATTCAGGAAGAACTCAGCCGAATGGCAAGGTCACGCTACTGGTGACGTTTGGCAGCGATATCAATTTCAGAATGGAGAAGATCCTTTTTGACGTCGCCAAGATTTCATTGCCGTACAATGGCATCATTTGTCGCCTGGCACTGGCCAAGGTCATGGCAGCCACCCACTTCGCTTACCACGTGCTGAAGATGCCCGGGCCAATGAGCGTCATCACTATCAACTCCGGCAAGAAGACCACACTTATCAGCACTGACCAACTATACCGGGGGCAGCTGTAGCACTTGCTGCCAAGGCACTTGCTCCCGCCGCTGAAGCTCCCGGGGGGAAGAAGACCGGCAAGGCCTCTGGCGCACATTCCGGCAAGTGCAGCTCCTTAGAGTGTTGCGTTCTTGTGGACAATGTGCCAGAGAGCTCCACCAACAAGAACAAAAAGTCCAAAGTTGTTCCGCCAGAGACTAAGAAGGTGCCTTCCAAGCAGGACGACACGTGGGGAACTTTCACCATAAGTTCCACCCTTGACGACAAATAGGAAAGCACGATCATCGCCTCCCTGCGAGCGAATGTTGATGTGTTTGCATGGATACCATCTGATATCCCCGGTGTTCCCAGGGAGTTGATTGAGCACCACCTTGTCGTCTGCCCACATGTGCGGCCCGTCAAGCAGAAGGTCCGGAAGCAAGCTTTGGAGCGACAATAGTTTATTGCCAAAGAGATCAAGAAACTAGAAACGGCTAGCTTGATCAGAGGAGTACTCCATCCAACATGGTTGGCCAATCCAGTCGTGGTGCGCAAGGCGAATGGAAAATGGAGGATGTGCATTGATTTCACAAACATCAACAAAGGCTGCCCCGAGGATCCTTTTCCCTTGCCATAAATTGACCAGATTGTGGACTCCACTGCCGGTTGCGATCTGTTGTCCTTCCTTGATGCCTGTACCGGTTATCATCAGAGTTTTATGGCCAAGGAAGATGAGGAGAAGACCACGTTTATCACCCGACATCGTAAGTACTGATTTTTGTATATGCCTTTCGGGTTGAAAAGCATTGGTTCTACCTTTGCAAGAGCAGTCTAGATTGGTTTGGAACGCACACTACATAGAAATATGGAGGCTTATATGGACAACATAGTGGTCAAAACGAAGGATAAGGCCACGCTCATATCAGACCTGGAAGAATGATTTGCAAATCTATGCAAGATCAGCATGAAGCTCAACCCCGAGAAATGTGTGTTCGGCGTCCCGTCCGGCAAGCTTCTCAGGTTCTTTGTGTCTCAACGAGGAATCAAAGCAAATCTCGACAAGGTCAAAGCAATTGAGAAAGTGAGGCACCTAGACGAGTCAAGGACGTGTGACGCCTTGCCGGCTGTGTTGCTACTCTGAGTAGGTTCATCTCAAAATCTGTTAACCACGCCCTGCCCTTTTTCAAAATCTTGAAGAAGGCAGGTCAAATGAAATGGACTCCGGAAGCGAAGGCGGTGCTGCAGGATTGGAAGAAGTACCTTTCCTCTCCACTGGTCCAAGTCGCGCCGAAACCACAAGAGTCGTTGCTGCTGTATCTGGCAGCAAAGAATCAAGTGGTGAGTGCTGCACTGGTGGCTGAAAGAGAAGTTGACAAAGAAGGGGCAACAACGGCAGGACCGCCGTGCGACGAACTGGGACAGTCTTCGGCAGGGTCTGGTGCTGGCAAACAAGGATCTGCGCAGTTGAAAGAGTCTGGAAGAAGAAAGTGGTGCAGCGACCTGTCTATTTTTTCAGCTCCTGGTTGTAGGGAGCTAGGTCAAGATATTCTGGCATGCAAAAATTGCTCTTCGGCCTTCTTATGGCCTTGAGGAAGTTGCGCCATTACTTCCAAGCACATGAGCTCACCGTTGCCACCCGCTTCCCGCTACAGCGGATATTGCGAAACCCAGAAGCTACCGGTAGGATTGTGGAGTGGGCCCTGGAACTATCAAGCTTTGGTCTTAAGTTTGAAAGAACTTGGACCATGTAGAGAAGGGCCTTGGTGGAGTTCATTGCAGAATGGACCCCCAATGCCCGATCAAGAGATTCTAGAGTCAGCCCTCCCCGGCGAGGAGACTAATCGAGAATGGATCATGTATTTTGATGGAGCTTTCTTGCTGCAAGGTGCTGGTGACGGAGTGCTGCTTGTTGCTCCCACCGGAGAGCACCTCAGATATGTGGTCCAGATGCACTTTCCTTGGGAGAGATCAACGAACAACACTGCTGAGTATGAAGGGCTGCTTGCCAGTCTCAGTATCGCGGCCGACCTTGAGATTAGGAAACTTATTGTCAGGGGTGATTGTCAACTTGTCGCCAGGAAAGTGAAAAAAGATTACCAGACCCATTGACGGAATCCTGTGTAGATGAAGTGAGGAAGTTGGAAGAAGATTTTGACGGCCTACAAATGGAGCATGTTCCATGTGCAAAGAACAGTGTTGCCGATGGCCTGTCAAAGTGTGCTGCCCTTAAGTTACCTCTGGAACCAGAAAATTTCGTGCTCCAACTAACTCAACCCTCCATGACACCATTACCTGGACAAGAGAGGAGAAGAAATTTAAGTTCCAGCAGGTATTTCCCGGTAGAGCTCCCCGAGCCGCCGGCGAGAAGGTTGCCAGAGGGAACAACAGGCTTGTCAGTGAATACTATGCTCCGACAGGGCCCCCGGCTATTTCCGTAGAAGCATGCGCTTCCACCAGGCTTGCCGAGGCACAGCAGACTCTGGAAGGCCCTCAGGCCCTTGCCGCCGAGGCAAATGCTACCCCGGAAAAAGATACACCTTTAGTCTTCGTTGTCGAGCCCTAGGCTCGAGCATGGGCACAACACATTTTCCAATTTCTTCAAATAGGAAAACTCCCCGAGGAAGAAGAGGAAGCAAAGAAAGTAGCCCGCTAGTCTCATATGTACCGGTTTGTAGACAACGTCCTGTACAGAAAGAGGTTGAATGGCCTAAAACTGAAGTGCATTTCTCGAGAGGATGGACTGGAGCTGTTGGCAGAGATACACGGAGGCCTATGCGGCTCCCACATAGGATCAAGAGCACTTGCCGGAAAGGCATTCCGGCAAGGTTTCTTTTGGCCCACTACCCTCCAGGATGCAACCGCACTAGTAACCAAGTGTGAAGCATGCCAGTTTCATTAGAAGAAACTACATCAACCAGCTCAAGCCCTTCAAAAAATTCCACTCTCCTGGCAATTTTCAGTCTAGGGGCTTGACATCTTGGGCCCCTTTCCCCGAGCTGTCGGGGCTTTGGGTACTTGTACATCACAATCGACAAGTTCACAAAGTGGCCAGAAGTGGAAGCGGTGAGAAAGGTGACAGCACAATCAGCCATCAAGTTCTTCAAAGGACTAGTCTGCAACTTTCGTGTTCACGAGCTGCACCTTCATGCAATATGCCCAACACCTTGACAGCAAAATCTGTTTTGCTTCCGTTGCCCACCCAAGGAGCAACAACACGGAAGAAAGGGCTAATGCAGAAGTGCTGCGAGGCCTCAAGACGAGAACTTTTGATAGGCTGCACAAGGGTGGAAGGCACTGGATTGAATTGCCGATGGTTCTTCGGTCAATCTGGACGACACCAAATTGAGATACCGGTCAGACACACTTCTCCCTTGTCTATGGGGCGGAGGCAATTCTCCCCATGGAACTCATATATGGGTCTCCTTGAGTGCTCGCTTATGATGAGCTGGAGCAAGAGCAGTTGCGGCAAGACGACGTGATGATCCTTGAGGAAGACCGTCTTCAGGTTGGTGTGAGAGCTGCGTGCTACCAACAAGCTTTGCGCTGCTACCATAGCCGCAAGGTTAATGCCAGAAGTCTTGAGGAAGGCGACTTGTTCTTTAGCGAGTTCAGTCCGCTAAGAAATCAAACAAGTTCACGCCAACGTGGGAAGGCCCTTATCAGGTAGTACGAGTCTCTAGGCCCGGTGCAGTCCGCCTGGAGACCAAGGATGGCATTCCGGTGAGCAACTCCTGGAATATCGAACATCTTCAAATGTTCTACCCATGAGGCGTGGTTGCCGGGCCAGACCTGGCAACCACCATTTGTACAAGTCCTTGGTACAAAGCCAGGCTTAGGCCCTGTGCATACTTAAATAAAGATAAGTGTTCCACAACCCTGTTCGGTTCTCATGTTTACTTATGTAAATGTTTATCTAAAGTGTTGCACTGCACTTAATCCCTGCAAGAGCTAATGGACCGCCAAGGTTCCATATCCATATTTTCTCACTTTCTTTTTCTCAAAGGACGGAAGGACTCCTGGCGTGCAGCTTTGCCGGGGGGAATGATGGTACGGATACATATGAGCGACGTCCCCAAAAAAAGCTTGCCGAAAGCAGAAAGGTAACAAAAAGAAAAGTTGCGAGGACCCCATGTGAATCCTTGCCGTAAAGTTATTTTCCTTGAGCAATTTTGACTTTAGTATGGAAAATATGCACGCGTGGGAACCTTGTCGCGATTGGATGCACCCTCACTACGCTCGGGACCGCTCAATGGCTTAAGTGGCTTCGCCCGTGCCCCTTGTTTTGTTTCGAGTCCGCTCAACGATCCAAGTGATAGCGCTCGCTCCCTTATCCCATTCTCGAGTAAGGCCGACGCCTTGAACAGCCACACCAAGGATGCCAAGGTATCTTGCCGGCAATGGAACCGCCAATAGGCTACTAAGGACCCATTCCTCAAAGCGCTTGCGGTAGGGCTACACAGGCCGGCAAGATTCTTCCAGAAAGGGCGTAGGGAAAATTCCATACACAGAAACAGTTCAACAAGGAAGATAACATGCAATTTTTTCGATAGGGTGAAATTTACATAAGATATCGCTTGTCCCTAAGTACATCTTTATTTGACTTTCTCCCTAGGGGATATTACAAGAAGAAAAAGATGAAAAGGAGAGGCGGGATACAAGGAGAAAAAGATGGCGAGAGGCCCTTGGGAAAAGCCCGACCTGACCCCTCTCGACCAGCACTGCGTGGTCGAGCAGGGCTGCCAGATGGGAAGGCAAGAACCCGGTCCCTCGTGGACCAGCATTGCATGGAGGAGAGGGCCAGAGCAAGCGGAAAGGGGGATGCACCCTAGAAGCCGAAGTCCACGGGCCTACCGAAAGACCCAGCTGGAAGATGAGGCAGCGCCCGAGACTGAAGCACCCGACAAGGACATCTTGCCAGGAGGGGGAGAGGCGTGAGGCTGGCGATGATGGCACGATGGGCAGTCAGTCCGAGCTCGAATCTTTGGGCTCTGACTTGACTGCCCGAAGACCGGGCTCATCGCCACTGTCTTCGCCGCTGTCATCCCCGTCACTCTCACTGGAGGACGGGCTTTCGGCGCTGCTCGCGCTCTCTTCGCAGCAGCCGAGGCGGATGCTGGTGCGCCCGTAAATCTTGATGGAGAGCGCATTGGCCTCTGTCATTTTGAAACGATGGACGTGCCCTTCCTGGAGGTTGTGGGCGTAGGCGAGGTCTTCCAGCCAAGCCTGAGGGACATGACATTGCGCGCTGGGTACTGAACGTCCACCCGCGTCGCGCCATTACAACACCCTACCACCCGCAGCCATAGGAAGGGTGGCTCGCCGTCCTCCATTGCCTTGGCGAAGAGGCATGGGAGGCGTAGATGGCTCCAGAGGGGACCGCTCAGCTCAAGGACGAAGTCCAACGCCGTCCCCTCGGCGTGGGCCTCATCGATGGAGATGCCTAGCGTCAAAGGAGGGGTGGAGCTGCTCTCCGCCTCCCTCGACCTTGGCCTCCACAGCAGCCATGGCCCCTCGCGCCTCCTCCACCACGCGAACTCGAGCCTCCCTGTGCCTCCGTGGCTGAAGCGGCGGCATGATCCCGACAAGTGCTCCTCCTCGCAGCCGAGGAAGGTGGCCGCCCCCGCCCGTTGTACATGGCAAAGAGCGGGCGCAGCCTGAAGATTGAGAAGACGAGGGGGATAGCAGACTACGGAGTTTTGCACTCGAAGGGCAGAAGAAGGATGGATGAGCTCCGCCTCCATTGTCCCTGATTTATAGGAGGTAGCATGGGGGCTGGCTCTCCCCCACTCCAAAGGACGCCGCCCACCTCCTTCAATAGCGACGCCCTCGAGCACGGGGCAAAGAGCAACCACCCCGTCACCCCAATCCATGGCACCACAGATACTGCCTTTTCTCGGGGACTTTAAATCACGCGCGCTTATTGCTAGCTCCCCGCTATGCATGCGGCGCGCGTGGCGGAAAAGACCTGACAGGATAATTGAAAACTCGGCGGCCGCGCTGTGCACGTATCCCACCACCCGCATTCAATGGGCATCATGGGGAAGCGCAATGGGCGCAATGATCACAACTTCAAGGCACTGCTTTGCGTGCTCGTGCACTAGTTGGGCCTAACCCAACAATGCGTCGCGACGTGTATGGCCCAGGCCCGGGAGCTCCTGTCGATGCACTTGAATTTTTGGGCCATCTAGTGCCCCTTTACTCGTGCATGGGCTATAGTAGCTGCCCCGGTGGCAAGGCCCAGCAAAGACTTGTCAAGCACCAGCACAAAAGACTCAAGACCATCGGCAAGACCTTGCCGGGATGGCTGTAGAACCTCCAGGCAAAGCAAGGCCCCCGGCAAGCACCGCCAGCGCATAGGCCAGGTGTTGATTCACCTAGACGCGTGTCGCTGCGTCGACATTGGAGGGAGCTAAGCGGCGCCGATGGGACGGGCCCCTGTCCTGTCTCGCTGACGGACTGAGACACCTGACGGATCATTAAATGCTCTTGTCGTACTTCGTCAGAGTTAGGTGCGATAGCACTATAGCACTGTGCATATCGTGTGCACACTATACACCGCTATTGGGATAACCTTAGGTGAAAAAAAGGCCCAGGGCATTACAAAAGAGGGCTTTTTTGGACAGTTAACGACTGGAGATTACCAAGCTCACGTAGCCGCCGTTCATGGCACTTCTGTAGGTAGAACCCTAGAACACGATCAATATAACCAAGCAGGAGTAGGGTTTTACGCATCTATGCGGCCCAAACCTGGGTAAAACCTCGCCGTGCGCTGCTTACCAGACCGGCTCTTTGTGCGAGCCTACCCCCTACCGAACCGAAAGGGATCCCCATTATCCCATAGGTGTTTGTTCCCACGACATAATCCATGAGGCAAAATGGACATATCGACAAGTTACCTTGTAGTAGGGTAATCGAGCTTCAAAACTGAGCATCTAATTGTAGAGTTTGGTGACGGTGACAGGCTCGACACGGGCAGAGAGAGCTGAGACCACCAAGTTATAATCTATGTCCAAACCATTCAAAACAAAGCAGACAATTTCTCCATCAGAGATAGGTAAACCGGTGCAAGCAATCTGGTTGGTCAGGGCTTTGATCTTGGCGAGATAATCAGGAATTCTGATGATACCCTTGTGAAAAGTTGCTAGTGTGATGTGCGTGTTGACAAGATTTGACTGAGATTGCACAACAAAGAAGGCGTGGATGGACTTCCATACTTTAGCTGGCGTCCGGAGAGTTACGACCTGCGCAAGAACCTGAGGTGAAAGAGATCCCATAAGTATCATTGTATCTGTTATTGTTAGGCATACCAGATCGTCCAGGCATCGTTCATGACCTTCTATTCCTTCCCATCCTTCATGATGGTAATGGTGGCAGGGGGCGTCAGGCTTGCGGCGTCGAGGTACTGTTCCATCTGTGCGCCTTGGATTTGAGGCATCATAATGGCCTTCCAAAGAAGGATGTTGGTCCTCAACAGTTTTTCTGATGGAGGACGACCAATGGAGATAGCAACGCTGCTAGAGGTGGAAGATACTACATAGATGGAGCCAACGAATTGGGTGGGAAGGGAAATCATGGGGACAAGAGGGAGGCAGCAGTGGAACCAGCGGGACCATACATAATTTTTTTTCTCTTGACAATAGTTAGATTGGTTTCCTCTCGGGGTAGATGGCTTTTTCTCGATTAGCTGGATGCACGAGGGTATGCTATGATGACCATGAAACATTTGAGAAGTTTTGAACCCTTTTGTTTGGGGCTGCTATATTTATTGAGTATTGTTGTAGCTTACGGATTAAGGGAGATCGCTAGGATTCTTCCCGGAGTTCGTACACGAGAAGACAATGAGAGTAAAAGTTAGACAAAATGTGGGGTCCCCGACTCATAAGTTGTGATCACCGAATGCACATGTACAGTGATGCCAGAGATCAATGCTCACTAAATACACAGAAGCTGAATAACAAGAGTCATACATCCATACTTAGCATCTTACACAAATAATGACCATGAAGGTCAATTCTTACATAGATAGGGCCTCGAAGGCCAAACAACAAACCTCACTAGCATCGGAAATCTTGATAGAAAGTGTAGTGTTTGAAATATGCCCTAGAGGCAATAATAAAATAGTTATTATTATATTTCCTTGTTCATGATAATCGTTTATTATCCATGCTATAATTGTATTGATTGGAAACACGTTGCATGTGTGGATACATAGACACAACTAGGTCCCTAGTATGCCTCTAGTAGACTAGCTCTTTGATCAAATATGGTCAAGGTTTCCTAGCCATTAACATGAGATGGAATTTGATAATGGGATCACATCATTAGAAGAATGATGTGATGGACGAGAGCCAAACTATGAACATAGCATATGACCGTGTTAGTTTATTGCTATAGTTTTATGTATTTCAAGTATATGTTCCTATTACCATGAGATCATGCAACTCACGGACATCGGAGGAGTGCCTTGTGTGTATCAAACGTCGCAACGTAACTGGGTGACTATAAAGGTACTCTACAAGTATCTCCGAGGGTGTCTACTAGATTGGCATGGATCAACACTGGGATTTGTTACTCCATGTGACGGAGAGGTATCTCAGGGCCCACTCGGTAATACAACATAACAATAACACTTGCACGAAATGTGACTAAGTATTAGACACGGGATCTTGTATTATGGAACGAGTAAAGAGACTTGCCGGCAACGAGATTGAACTAGGTATAGAGATACCGCCGATCGAATCTCGGGCAAGTAACATACCGATAAACAAAGGGAACATCATACGGGATTAACCGAATCCTTGACATAGAGGTTGGACCGATAAAGATCTTGGTAGAATTTGTAGGAATCAATATGGGAATACAGGTCCCGCTATTGGTAATTGACTGTAGAGGTGTCTCGGTCATGTTTAAATAGTTCTCGAACCCGCAGGGTCTGCACACTTAAGGTTCGGTGATGTTTCGGTACTATAGAGTTATGTATGGTAGTGACCAAAGGTTGTTAGGAGTCCCAGATGAGATCCCTGACGTCACGAGGAGCTCCAGAATGGTCCGAAGGTAAAAAATGATATATAGGAAGTCCTGTTTTTGTCACCAGAAAAGTTTTGGGCTAATCGGTAGTGTACGGAGAGTGCCGGAGGGGTACCGGGGGACCATCGGGAGGGGTATTTCGACCCAAGTGGCTACATGGGCTGTGGGAGGGTGAATACTAGCCATTAGTGGGCTGGTGGAAGTCCCACATAGGTCCCATGCGACTAGGAAGAAAGGCCAAGGTGGAAAAAGGCAAAAAGGTGAAAATAAGGAAGGAGTCCGAATCCTACTAGGAGTGCAGGAGGACTCCTCCCTCCACTTCGGACGAAGCCTAAGAGGGCTGGCCCTTGTGCCAAGCCTCCCCCTCTCCTCCTCCTATATATACTAGAGGCTTTAGGGGTTTTGCACGTACATTTTCACCATGTGCTACCCTCTCCTCTAGACCGTAGTTTCTCCTCTAGATCGATTTTAGCGATGCTTAGGCGAAGCCCTACTGGAATAGCTCCACCACCATTGCAGCAACGCTGTCGCGAAGCCGGAGAACTCTTCTACCTCTCCGCTCCCTCTTGCTAGATCAAGAAGGCCGAAACCGTCATCGAGCCATACATGTGCTGAACGCGGAGGTGCCGTTCGTTCGGTGCTAGATCGGGACGGATCGTGATTGGATCGCGGGACGTTCGGCGATTTAGATCGCGAAGACGTTCGACTACATCAACCACGTTTCTTAACGCTTCCCACTTAGCGATCTACAAGGGTATGTAGATCCACTCTCCCTCTCGTAGATGCTCATCACCATGGATAGATCTTGCGTGCGCGTAGGAATTTTTTGTTTCCTATGCAACCTTCCCCAACAGTGGCATCATGAGCTAGGTCTATGTGTAGATGAGATATCGAGTAGAACACAAAGATTTGTGGGCGGCGATGCTTAGATTGCTTCCTCCCTTGGTCGTGTTTTGGTTCAGCGGTATTGTGGGATGAAGCGGCCCGAACCAACATTACTCGTACGCTTACGAGAGACCGGTTCCATCGACTCACGTGTGACTTGGTTGCACAAAGATGGTTGGCGGGTGTCTGTCTCTCCTACTTTAGTTGGATCGGATTCGACAAAGGAGGTCCTTGAGAAGGTTGAAAACAACTTATGTATCACCGTTGTGGTTTTGCATATGTGAGAATCGTTCTTGCTAGATACCTATAGCAGCCACGTAAACTTGCAACAACAATTAGAGGACGTCTAACTTGTTTTTGTAGGGTATGTTGTGATGTGATATGGCCAATTACATGATGAGATATATGTGATGTAAGAGATGATCATGTGTTGTATAGAATATCACGACTTGCATGTCGATGAGTACGGCAACCGGTAGGAGCCATAGGGTTGTCTTTAATTATTGTATGACCTGCGTGTCAGTCATTAAGTGCTATGTAATGCTTTACTTTATCGCTAAACGATAGCTATAGTAGTATGAGCATGGCGGGCGCGACAACCCCGATGGCGACACATTGGTGGAGATCAAGATGATGGAGATCGTGGTGTCATGCCGGTGACGATGGAGATCATGTCGGTGCTTTCAAGATGGAGATCAAAAGCACAAGTTCATGGCCATATCATCTCACTTATGATTTGCATGTGATATTAATACTTTTATGCACCTTGTTTTGCTGAGGAAGAAGGTAGCATTATAAGATGATCCCTTACTTAAATTTCAGGATAAATTGTGTTCTCCCCGAGTGTGCACCGTTGCGAAAGTTCGTCATGTCGAGACACCATGTGATGATTGGGTGTGATAGACTCTACGTTCACATGCAACGGGTGCAACAAGTATTGCACATGCAGAACACTCGGGTTAAACTTGACGAGCCTAGCATGTATAGACATGGCCTCAGAACACAAGAGACCAAAAAGTCGAACATGAGTCATATAGTACATATGATCAACATGATGATGTTCATCATTGAAACCACCTTAACTCACGTGATGATCGGACTTAAGTTGGTGAATTTGGATTATGTATCACTCAGATGACATGAGGGATATCAATTTGAGTGGGAGCTTTAATTTGATTAACTAAACTCATTATTTTGAACAATAGTTTGAGTAACCTTTGCATATTATTGTTGTAGATCAATGGCTGGCGCAGTAGCACCCCTGAATTTTAATGCGTTCCTAGAGAAAGCTAATTTGAAAGATGATGGAAGTAACTTTGTGGACTGGGCCCGTAATCTGAGGATTATCCTCATGGCTTCCCAGAAGGTATAAGTCCTTGATGCACCACTCGGTGACCGACCCGCTGATCTGTCATCCGAAGACATTAAGAACGCTTAGGAGACACATTCTGGAGATTACTCAATAGTTCAATGTGCAATGTTCTATGGCTTAGAACCGGGACTTCAAAGACAGTTTGAACATCATGGATTATATGAGATGTTCCAAGAGTTGGAGTTCATATCTAAGAAGAATGCCCGGATGGAGAGGTATGAGTCCTTTGATAAATTCTATGCTTGCCAAATGGAACAGAACGGGTCTGTCACTGAACATATAGTCAGAATGTCTGGGTATTTGACCCGTCTGGCGAAGTTAGGGATGCCCCTTCCGCCGGAGGCGATCACCGATAGAGTTATTCAATCATTGCCACCTAGCTACAAGAGCTTTGTGATGAACTATAACATGCACGGGATGAACAAGTCAGTCGTCGAGCTGTTTGCGATGCTGAAAGTCGTTGAGTCTAAAATCCAGAAAGAACATCAAGTGTTGATGGTCAATAAAACAACTAGTTTCAAGAAAAATGGCAAGGGCAATAAAGGTAAATCCAAGAAGGGTGGCAAAGAAGTTGCTACTCCAGTGAAGAAACCCAAGGCTGGACCCAAGCCACAAACTGAGTGCTTTCATTGCAAGGGAACTGGTCACTGGAAGCGAAACTGCCCCAAGTATCTGGCTGACAAGAAGGCGGCCAACAACAAACAAGGTATATATGATATACATGTTATTGATGTGTACCTTACCAACTCTCGTTGTAGTTCCTGGGTATTTGATACCGGTTTGGTTGCTCACATTTGAAACTCACAACAGGAACTACGGAGTAGATGAAGGTTGGCAAAGGACGAAGTGACGATGCGTGTGGGAAATGGTTCCAAGGTTGATGTGATCACCGTCGGCACGCTCTCTCTTCGGTTACCATCGGGATTAGTGATGAACCTGAATAATTGTTATTTAGTGCCTGCGTTAAGCATGAACATTATATCTGTATCTTGTTTATTGAGAGATGGGTACTCATTTAAATCCAAGAATAATGGTTGTTCTATTTATATGAGTGATATGTTTTATGGTCATGCACCCAATGTGGGGGGTTTATTGATGTTGAATCTTGATAGTGATGATACACATGTTCATAACATTGAGGCCAAAAGATGTAGAGTTGATAGTGATAGTACGACTTTCTTGTGGCACTGCGGTTTGGGTCATATTGGTGTAAAACGCATGAGGAAGCTCCATGCTAATAGAATTTTAGAGTCACTTCATTTTGAATAACTTGACACATGTGAACCATGCCTCATGGGCAAGATGACTAAAACATCGTTCTCTGGAACAATGGAACGGGCGAGTGACTTATTGGAAATCATACATACTGATGTGTGCGTTCCGATGAGCATTGAGGCGCGCGGTGGATATCTTTATTTTCTCACTTTTAACGATGACTTAGGTAGATATGGGTATATTTACTTAATGAAAATGTTTGAAAAGTTCAAGCAATTTCAAAGTGAAGTTGAGAATCATCGTAACAAGAAGATTAAATTCCTGCGATCTGATCAAGGAGGTGAATATTTGAGTTATGAGTTTGGTAGTCACTTAAGACAATGTGGAATTGTTTCATAGTTGACACCGCCTGGAACACCATAGCGTAATGGTGTGTCCGAACGTCGTAATCGAACCTTATTAGATATGGTGCGTTCTATGATGTCTCTTACTGATTTTCCACTATCGTATTAGGGTTATGCATTAGAGACAGCCGCATTCACTTTAAATAGGGCACCATCGAAATCCGTTGAGACGGCACCATATTAATTGTGTTTGGCAAGAAGCCAAAGTTGTCGTTTCTTAAAGTTTGGGGATGTGATGCTTATGTCAAAAAGCTTCAGCCCGAAAAGCTGGAACCCCAAGTGGAGAAATGCGTCTTCATAGGATACCCAAAAGAGATAGTTGGGTATACCTTCTATCTCTGATCCGAAGGCAAAGTGTTTGCCGCAAAGAACGGAACATTTCTTGAGAAAGAGTTTCTATCGAAAGAATTGATTGGGAGGAAAATAGATCTTTATGAGGTTATTGAACCTTTAGTTCAGCCTGAGAGTAGCGCAGCGCAGAAAGATGTTTCTGTGGAGCCTACCACAATTGAAGAGGAAGATCATGATGATGATCATGGGACTTTAGATCAGGTTACTATTGAACCTCATAGGTCGACAAGGGTGCGTACTGCTCTTGAGTGGTACGACAACCCTGTCTTGGAGGTAATGTTGTTAGACAACGATGAACCTACGAGCTTTGGAGAAGCAATGATGGGCCCGGATTATGAGAAATGGTTAGAGGCCATGAAATCCGAGATGGAATCCATGTATGAAAACAAAGTATGGGCTTTGGAAGTATTACCTGACGGGCGAAAGGCCATTCGGAACAAATGGATCTTTAACAGGAAGACGGACACGGACGGTAATGTCAACGTCTATAAAGCTTGACTTGTGGCAAAGGGTTTTTCACAAGTTCAAGGAGTTGACTATGATGAGACCTTCTCACTTGTAGCGATTCTTAAGTCCGTCAGAATGATGTTGGCAGTAGCTGCATATTTTGACTATGAAATTTGGCACATGGATGTCAAAACAATGTTCCTTAACGGTTTTCTTAAGAAGAGTTGTATTCTTAAGAATAGTTGTATATGATATAGCCGGAAGTTTTAGTCGATCCAGAGAATGCTGACAAAGTTTGCAAACTCCAGCGATCCATTTATGGACTGGTGCAAGCATCTCGGAGTTGGCATCTGCGTTTTCATGAGGTGATCAAAGCATTCGGGTTTATACAAGTTTACGGAGAAGCTTGTATTTACAAGAAAGTGAGTGGGAGCTTATAGCATTTCTAATATTATATGTGGATGGCATATTGCTGATTGTAAAAAATATAGAAATGCTGGAAAGCATGAAGAATATTTGAACAAGAATTTTTCAATGAAGGACCTGGGAGAAGCTGCTTTCATGTTAGGCATTAAGATCTATAGAGATAGATCAAGATGCTTAATAGGACTTTCACAAAGCACATACCTTGATAAAGTTTTGAAGAAGTTCAAAATGGATCAGTCCAAGAAGAGGTTCTTGCCTATGTTACAAGGTGTGAAGTTGAGTAAGACTCAATGCCCAGTAACTGCAACAGATAGAGAGACGATGAGTGTCATCCCCTATGCTTCAGCCATATGCTCTATCATGTATGCAATGTTGTGCACAAGATGCGATGTCAGCCTTGCCATAAGTATGGCCGAAAGGTTTCAAGGTAATCCTATAATGGAGCACTGGACGGCGGTCAAGAATATCCTGAAGTACCTGAAAAAGACGAAGGAAATGTTTGTCGTTTACAGAGGTGATCAAGATCTCATTGTAAAGGGTTACATCGTTGCAAGATTTGACACTGATATGGATGACTCTAAGTCGCAAACCAGATACGTATTTATTCTTAATGAGGGTGAAGTAAGCTGGTGCAGTTCCAAGCAGAGCATGGTAGACGATTCTACATGCGAAGCGGACTACATCGCAGCCTCAGAGGTGGCGAAGGAAGGTGTCTGGATGAAGGAGTTCATGACAGATCTTGGAGTAGTGCCTAGTGCACTGAACCCAGTGGATATTGTCTGTGATAACACTGGTGCCATTGCCCTGGCCAAGGAACCAAGGTTTGACAAGAGGACTAGACACATAAAGCGACACTTCAATTTCATCCGCGAGTAAATCAAGGAGGAGGACATAAATATTTGCAAAGTGCACACGGATCTGAATGTTGCAGACCCGTTGACTAAACCTCTTCCAAGGGCTAAGCATGATCGACACCAGAACTGTATGGGTGTTCGATTCATTACAATGTAAGTCACATAGTGATGTGGGCTAGATTATTGACTCTAGTGCAAGTGGGAGACTGTTGGAAATATGCCCTAGAGGAAATAATACAATAGTTATTATTATATTTACTTCCTCATGATAATCGTTTATTATCCATGCTATAATTGTATTGATTGGAAACACGTTGCATGTGTGGATACATAGACATAACTATGTCCCTAGTATGCCTCTAGTAGACTAGCTCGTTGATCAAAGATGGTCAAGGTTTCCTAGCCATTGACAGGAGATGTCATTTGATAACGGGATCACATCATTAGAAGAATGATGTGATGGACGAGACCCAAACTATAAACGTAGCATATGATCGTGTCAGTTTATTGCTATAGTTTTCTGCATGTCAAGTATATGTTCCTATGACCATGAGATCATGCAACTCACAGACACCGGAGGAGTGCCTTGTGTGTATCAAACATCGCAACGTAACTGGGTAACTATAAAGGTACTCTACAGGTATCTCCGAGGGTGTCTACTGGGTTGACATGGATCAACAGTGGGATTTGTCACTCCGTGTGACGGAGATGTATCTCAGGGCCTACTCGGTAATACAACATCACAATAAGCCTTGCAAGCAATGTGACTAAGTGTTAGACACGGGATCTTGTATTACGGAATGAGTAAAGAGACTTGCCGGCAACAAGATTGAACTAGGTATGTAGATACGGACGATCGAATCACGGGCAAGTAACATACTGATAAATAAAGCGAACATCACACGGGATTAACTGAATCCTTGACATAGAGGTACGGTCTATAAAGATCTTCGTAGAATATGTAGGAATCAATATGGGCATCCAGGTCCCATTATTGGTTATTGACCGTAGAGGTGTCTCGGTCATGTCTACATAGTTCTCGAACCCGCAGGGTCTGCACACTTAAGGTTCGGTGACGTTTCGGTAGTATAGAGTTATGTATGGTGGTGACCGAAGGTTGTTCGGAGTCCCGAATGAGATCCCGGACGTCACGAGGAGCTCCGGTATGGTCCAGAGGTAAAGATTGATATATAGGAGGCCCTTTTTGGTCACCGAAAAGATTTGGGCTTATCGCTAGTGTACCGGGAGTGCTGGAGGGGTACCGGGGGACCATCAGGAGGGGTATTTCGACCCAAAAGGCTACATGGGCTGTGGGAGGGTGAATACCAGCCCTTAGTGGGGTGGTGGAAGTCCCACATAGGGCCCACACGGCTGGGAAGAAAGCCCTAGGTGGAAAAAGGTGGAAAAAGGCAAAAAGGTGGAAATAAGGAAGGAGTCCTAATACTACTAGGAGTAGAGGAGGAGGACTCCTCCCTCCACTTTGGCCGAAACCTAGGAGGGCTGGCCCTTGCGCCAAGCCTCCTCCTCTCCTCCTCCTATATATACTAGAGGTTTTAGGGTTTTTGCACATAGATTTTCAGCCACGTGATACCCTCTCTTGTAGATCGTAGTTTCTCCTCTAGATCGGTTTCAACGGTGCTTAGTCGAAGCCCTGCTGGAATAGCTCCACCACCATCGCCGCAACACCGTCGCGCTGCCACAAAACTCTTCACTCTCCGCTCCCTCTTGCTGGATCAAGAAGGCGGAGATCGTCGTCGAGCCATACGTGTGCTAAATGCGGAGGTGCCGTCCGTTCGGTGCTAGATCGGGACGGGTCGTGATTGGATCGCGGGACGTTCGGCGATTTGGGTCGCGAAGACGTTCGACTATATCAACCGTGTTTCTTCACATTTCCCGCTTAGCAATCTACAAGGGTATGTAGATCCACTCTCCCTCTCTTAGATGCTCATCACCATGGATATATCTTGTGTGCGCGTAGGAAATTTTTTGTTTCCGATGCAACGTTCCCCAACACGTAGACCCATGCCATCTGCCTTAACCCTATAGGCATTCTGACAAGGAAGCGTCCTAGTTCGCATGTTCATCACCAACGAACTCTTCACCATATCCCTGCTCTTCCATGCCTGGCCAATTAAATAACTAGTGGCATGCCAATTAGTACTTTGAATGTAATCGAAAGCAACCCATGTTTGGAATAGAGTACAACAATGCATGATGTAGCGTTAGGTAGGTAAGTTTCCAGAAAGCTAATTTTGAGTGCAATGACATGATCAATTAAGTAGCAAAAGCATGCATCATGAAGTAGTAGGTATCCATGTATAAATCTTACATATATAAATAAACAAGGGTTGAAAATCCCATGTTCAATCATCACGCCAGGTCATCGGACTTAGCTCATCCATCATCCTTGTCACACACACACACACACATAGAGAGAGAGAGAGGGAAACCAAGTTTGTAAACAATGGACGTAGACCAACAGCGGTCACCCAATTGTCCTTGACAATGGACACGACTATTCGGATAGTTTTACGCTCTGTAGAGGTTGCACACTTTACCCACAAGACTCGGGAAACATTCGTGTCAAGCCACGACTCGCGATATATTGCATACGCGAGGTAAGTACCTGAACATTGCCTTTCCCCTAACGATACTAACAAAGAGTCCACCCGTTGGTGCCATCCAACATGATATACATCACACGTATCACCCATGAGGGCACGCAACGGTGTACCCGATGTCTATGAAAACAACCCATGATCATCCCTTTCCGGTACAACCCTGTATCGAGAGTGGCCATGTCACTCCCTCCACTAGTAACGCAGGCTCTCTGCTAGTACCCACGTAAGTAATCAACAAAGCCCTGTCCCATAAGGGGTATGGTGGTTGTACATGTAAGGTTGGAATAATGGTTGCAACTTACACCAATCAGTTTTCAAAAACCACACACAGTCACTTGCTTGGTACACCACTTCTTTATCAAGTGGGTGCCTAGCTCATCATTATATCACTCGGGCATTAGTGGCACTGGACAAGGTTTTTGAAAAGCCTTTGAAAACACTTGTGTTTCCATCACCATGCATATTCTCGTCCCACTTTGCATAGCATCTAGTAAGCAACCTAACTACTCCCACCCGCACAACCCTCATAAGGAGGCAGGGCCAGGCACCATGCAAGTATTACAAAAAAAGGATCGCAGGCATCCCATCGAAGTGGTCACCACATCAACTGTTGGGGAACGTTGCAAGCGAAACAAACAATTTCCTACCCACATGCAAGATATATCCATGGTGATGACCATCTACGAGAGGGAGAGTGGATCTACATACCCTTGTAGATCGTTAAGCAGGAAGCGTTGAGTAACGCATTTGATGTAGTCAAATGTCTTCATGATCCAAATTGCTAGCCATCTCACGATACCATCACGATCTGTCCCGCGATCCAATCACGATCCATCTCGCGATCCAATCATGATGGCACCTTCGCGTTCAGCACACGTACAACTCGATGACGATCTCCACCTCCTTATTCCAGCAAGCGAGTGTCGAGAGGTAGATGATTTCTCCAACAACACAATGGCATGGTGGCCGTGGTGGTGGAGCTGATCCCGCAGAGCTTCGCTAAGCTATGCTGAACAGATCTAGAGGAGAAGCAATCTAGAGGGAGAGAGGGCAGCACGTGGCTTTTCTTAGTTCTGGCTTCCCTCCCTCTCCTCATCTATATATAAGGGGAAGTGTTGGGGATATAACCCAGCAATATGACCCGCCCTTGAAGGCTCCGGGTCATGTTGATGGCTCATGAGCCGACCCATGGGTGAGTCGTAAAGCCAACGGCCCATCAAGATAGATGGCTCATGGTGTGGGCTGCAAGGTGGCCCGGACTGAGAAGACCCGGGCATGCAAGCCGCTCAGAGAAAGTTTGGACAAGAAGATAGAGTAAGACTCAGATAGACAATGAGATTTGGTTAGAGAATTGTAAAGACCCGTGGTCCTGACCTCTTATATAAAGGCAGACCCGGGGCGACTTAGAGATCAGGTGATCGAGAACTAGGTCAAGCTTTAGCTCCCTTGTAATTGACACAACAAGGAATACAAGCACAAGCAAGACGTAGGCTATTACATCGACTTGAGGGGCCGAACCTAGGTAAACCTGTGTCCTTCGTCCCAATCAAACCCTTTGAGTCCATCACATTAGCGATGGCCTCGAATCCAAGTCCGTTCACCCGGACATCTGCCGTGATAAATCCACGACAGTTGGCGCCCACCGTGGGGATTGCGCTTGGTGGTGTTGAGTTCTCAAAGGGCTCTCTCCCAGGGCCAGAGGGATACATGATCGGAAGGATGAGCAAGAGTCACTATGGTCGGTTCTACATCGACGATGCCGGCTGGGGGCTTGATGCTGAGTCCGTGGAGTATGGATTTCGGGTCCCATTCGGCAGGATCCATGTTTTCATCGAAAAGGCTGATGGATCTACACCCGGGCCGGACATCTGCACCAACATCATCGAGCTAGCTCGGCGTCTCCAATCTGCAAGTAACGTGCGGCCTGTTCGCGCCAATCCGGGTGAGAAGCATGTCTTCGTAGGCTTCACGCAAGGTAGGAAACCCTTGTCTATTCAGAAGATGAATCTTCAAGTGGAGAAACAGAATCAATGTACCGGCTCCGCAATGTGGGCCTTGGGGGATGCAACAATGCATACTCTGAGTCAGATGCTTTAAAACCTCCGGTTCATGTGGCGTTGTTCATGGCAGGATCAACCCCAGCCGCTGGTAGTACAACCGCGAGAGCCGCCTCGTCGGGTGATAGCCCACCGCCGCCGGCTCAAGTTCTGGTGGAGCTGATGGATGAACTTGCGTCTCTCATGGACACTGAAATGAAACCAGATAATCAAGCAGCTCGGAATATAGAGATTGCACGGATTAAGGGCCGGATGGCAGAGGAACGACAAAGGATGGCTGAGCTGAAGGTCCCGATGGAAGAAGAAGCAGAACGTATCAAGAAAGATGCTTTCCGTCTAGGGCTGGAGCAAAGGTCAGCTGCGTCGGTACACAGGAGGAGGCATCAGTCCCGTCTACCAGAGCATTATGAAGCAAGGAACCTCTTTAATACCCCTGGCGCGGGGCGAGCCACGGGCGCGCCCGAGAGCCGCCCAACGGAGCGGCCAACGACTCATCCGGCCCAACATAACCCAACTTCACCTTGGGGCTTTCCAACACCGACATGTCATTATTCTAACCCGGCTGAGAACATGGTAGCAGCTGCCACCCGGCTTGAGACGATCCCTATCCCGGATGAAGAACCCTTTGCGGAGCATGTGCGGACCGCCATTGGGTACTTGCAAATGGCCATGGCCCAGCAAGAGAGGTACACTCACAGCCGGAGCCGCATCCGTTCAACCCCTCTTCCCAGCCGTAGCTTTAGCCGGCGCTACGAGTCACCAGCAGGTTCCAGTAGTAACCATCAAAGAAAAATTCCAACGGGTCACCGACCGCGAAGAGATACACAGGCTCGTGTAGAACATGCGGGAAGCCCGCAAGAAGCATTATCTAGGCCGGCATACCAAGAGCCCGAGCCTTCCGTTTCCATAGGGGCAGGAGTAATCCCCAGGATGGCAGGGCTGCCATGTCTATTGCCGATTCTCCGGAGCGAGCGGTTGCCGAAAGACTTTAAAGGTCCCCACAAGGTCCCAAATTACACCACTGATTTACCCCCAGAGGCCTGGGTGGAAAGCTATGAGTTGGCCATGGAGATGATGGATGTTCGTGAGGAGGTTTTTTCCAAATATTTTATCATGATGCTTGAAGGCCTGGCTTGTACATGGCGAAAGGGGTTGCCACCTAATGCCATCAATTCATGGGCAGAGCTCAGGGCTTGGTTCATCCAAAACTTTCAAGGGGCATGCAAGCAGCCTATGACCACTATGGATCTTGATCACTGTGTCCAATAGGAGAGCGAGTCGGCTCATCATTGGGTACGGCGGGTTTCGACAATTATTCACTCGTCAGAGCAGATCGCGGCGGCTCAAGTGGTGTTGATTTTAGAAAAGAATTACCATTTTGTTCCTTTAAAGCAGAAACTTGGCCGGCTCAAGCGTACGTGTCAGGACATGGGAGAGCTCATGACGGCTTTCACGAAGTATGCCGACTCAGACAGCACGAAGGATTCAGGTTCTGATGAGGAAAAAGCTAGTCAAGGCAAGAAAGGTAACCAAGGCAAGGGCGTAGTGAACAATGGTAACCAGAGTAAACATAACAATCCAGAGGCCGGGTCAGAGCTGGTGGCCAACACAAACGCCGAGCAAAATCACCCCAAGGGCAACAGGAGATTTGGGCCACCCTCGAGCAGGGATAATTCTTCCTCGAACATGGAAGAGATGCTTAAGCGACCTTGTCCAAATCACAGATTGCCTGATAGGCCGGCAAATCATACATGGGAGAGTTGTTCTTTTATGCAGAAGTTCAAGCGGTATGTCACACAACCTAACCATCGCGGGGCGGCCCGCCAGGCGGCCCAGGACGTGACGGGTCAGGAGCTGGATTTGGTTCTGGCGGATCAGGAGCCGGTTTTGGCTCTAGTGGTTCAGCATCCGGTCATCCGGGTCAGGTAATAATCAACAACAACACCAACAGCGGAATCAGTCCGGCTTTCAGAGTAATCCGAAGCACCTCAGCTCCGAGCAATACCACGTCTTCACGACTAGCCTCAATCGACGGGACCAGAAGTTGCGTAAACGGGCAGTCAATGCAGTTACGCCGACTCTTCCACAGTATCTGAAGTGGTTTGAATATGACATAACAAGGAGCCGTGAAGATCACCCGCCACGTGTTGATGACCCGGGTGGCTAGCTTTGGTTGTAGCCCCCCAGGTAGGTGGATATATGTTGAACAAGATGCTCATGGACGGCGGTAGCAGCATAAACATCCTTTACTATGACACCTTTCGGCGGATGAAGTTGCTTGACAGGGACTTAAAACCTTCGTCCGCTGTTTTTCATGGTGTGGTGCCGGGTAAGTCCGTGCATCCAGTGGGCAGGGTTTCTTTGGAAGTGGCTTTCGGCGATGAATACAACTACAGAGTGGAGTCCTTATGGTTTGAGATGGTGAAGATCAAAAGCCCTTATCATGCCTTGTTTGGACGTCCGGCTTATGCTAAGTTGATGGCTCGGCCCTGCTATGTTTACTTACAGCTCAAGATGCCCGGCTTAAATGGTACCATCACCGTTCATGGTAACCGAAACACGGCTATTGAGTGTGAGGAAGGGGATGCAGCTTACACAGAGTCCAATTGCGCTCAGGAGGAGCTTAAGTGTTATAAGGAGAATGTTGATCCGGAGGATATGCCCCCCCTGAAAAAGCCCACCACGGAGGTTAAGCCACCTCTGAAATTTTCAGCGGATGATACCAAGGCAGTAGATTTGAATCCGGGTGACTCATCTAAGCAGTTCTTCATTGGAGCTCATATGGATCCCAAATAGGAAAGCACGCTCATCAAATTCATCCGTGAGAATCGGGACATCTTTGCATGGAAACCTTCTGACATGCCGGGTGTACCGAGAAAATTCGCTGAGCACAACCTTAATGTGGATCCAAAGTTTAAACCGATCAAACAGTTCCTGCGGCGGTTCAATGAGGAGAGGCACAAGGGTATTGGGGAAGAAGTTGCCCGGCTCTGGGCTGCTAGCTTTATTGTTGAAGTTTTTCACCCGGAATGGTTGGCTAACCCAGTGCTGGTGCTCAAAAAGAACGGCACTGGGCGTACGTGTGTGGACTACACGGACCTTAACAAGGCTTGTCCGGCTGATCCTTTTGCCCTCCCTCAAATTGATCAGATCATTGATGCTACAGCCGGATGTGAAAGTTTATGCTTCCTGGATGCTTACTCAGGTTATCATCAAATCAAGATGGCAGTCAAAGACCAGGAGAAGACGGCGTTTATTACATCCTCTGGGGCATTCTGTTATGTTTCTATGCCTTTCGGCCTCAAGAGTGCCCAGGCAACTTATCAACGATGCATGCAGAACTGCCTTCACAATCAAATTGGACATAATGTTCATGCTCATGTAGATGACATGATGGTCAAATCCAGAAAGAAGGAAACTCTTTTGGAGGATCTAAGGGAAACCTTTGACAATCTCCGGGTCTACAAGATGATGCTTAACCCGACCAAGTGTGTCTTTGGTGTTCCAGCAGGGAAGCTTTTGGGTTTCTTGGTCTCTGAGCGTGGCATCAAGGCTAACCCAGACAAAATCAAAGCTATTACTTCTCTAAGAGAGCCGACTTGCATAAACGACATTCAGCGCTTAGTAGGACGGATTGCTGCGTTGAGCCGGTTCATAAGTCGTCTTGGAGAGAAAGCTATCCCTTCATATCAGATGATGAAAAAGACAGACAAGTTTGCCTGGAGCAAGGCGGCGGGTGAAGCACTTGAGGCGCTTAAGAAAAAGCTCACTGAGCCACCAGTATTAGCCGCTCCGGCTGAGAAAGAACCGTTGCTCCTTTATGTGGCGGCTAACAACAGGGCCATCAGCGTCACAATTGTGGTCGAGCGCAAGGAGGCTGGGAAGGAGTATCCCATGCAAAGGCCGGTTTATTATACCAATGAGGTCTTGACAAAATCTAAGCAGAGATATCCGCATTGGCAGAAGCTGGTATACAGGGTTTTTATGGCCAACCGCAAGTTAAAGCACTACTTTCTAGGGCACCAAGTAATTGTGGTCAGTTCTGCTCTGTTGGGAGATATTATCCAGAACAGAGAAGCCATAGGGAGGATTGCCAAATGGGCCTTAGAGCTGGGACCTCCTAATGTAAGGTATGTTCCTTGCACGACGATCAAATCCCAAGCTTTGGTGGATTTCATCATTGATTGGAGAGAGTGCCAAGCTCCCGAAGAAAAGCCAGATAACACATACTGGACTATACACTTTGATGGATCCAAGCACTTAGAGGGGTCCGGAGTAGGGGTTGTCCTGACATCCCCAAAGGGTGACAAGTTTTGTTATGTGCTCCGGCTGATGTTCCCTTGTAGTAACAATGCGGTTGAGTACGAGGCTTTGCTTCATGGTCTTAGATTAGCCAAGGAGATGAATTTGAGCCGGGTCAAGTGTTTGGGCGACTCAGATCTAGTAGCTCGGCAAGTTTCTGGCACTTGGGACTCCAAAGACCCACGGATGGCGGCTTATAGGCAGGCGGTTGATATTATTGCGGGTCACTTCAAAGGGTATCAGGTAGATCACATTGATCGTCGCAAGAACGAGGCTGCTGATGTTTTATCATGGCTAGGTTCCCAACGTAAGCCAGTGCCGCCTAATGTCTTTCTGGACGTCTTATATCATCCGACTGTCAAGATATCTTCAGAGGAGGATTTGGATGTTCCTGACCCGGAGGCAGAATTGGTGGCGGCTCTATGTGTTATCCCAGATTGGACCATTCCTTATTTGGCCTATTTAACCCGGGGCAAGTTACCAGAAGATGAAGATCTGGCCAGAAAGATCACCCGCCGTTCTATGTCCATGACAATAATTAACGGTGAGTTGCATAAATGCAGTGTAACAGGGGTTTTCCAATATTGTGTTTCACTAGAGGAGGGTCGGCAGATCTTGAGTGAAATCCACGCTGGAGATTGTGGAAACCATGCCAGCTCAAAATCTTTGGTGGCCAAGGCTTTTCGGCACGGGTTCTTCTGGTTGACGGCTCACAAAGATGCAGAGGACTTAGTCCGTAAGTGCGATGGCTGTCAGAAATTTAGCCCGCGTGCTCATGTTCCGGCTAAAGAATTGAGGATGATACCAATCACTTGGCCATTTGCGGTCTGGGGGCTCGACATGGTAGGGCCTTTCAAGAGGTCCAACGACAAGAAAACGCACCTCCTGGTGGTGGTTGATAAGTTTACCAAGTGGGTAGAGGCAGAGCCGTTCAGCAAATGTGATGCAGCTACAGCAGTTATGTTTATCAAAAAGCTAATCTACCGCTTTGGTTACCCGCACAGCATCATCACTGATAATGGTACAAATCTATCCAAGGGGGCTATGAAGAAATTCTATGATGAAGAACATATCCGGCTTCATATTTCAGCCGTGGCACATCCACAGTTCAACGGTCAGGCGGAGAGCGCCAATCAGGAAATTCTAAGAGGGATTAAGCCGCGGCTTATGGTTCCTCTGCAGCGAACGCCCAGGTGTTGCGTTGAAGAATTACCTTCCGTTTTGTGGAGCATCAAAACCATCCCTAACAGGTCCGCGAGTTTCACGCCCTTCTTTATGGTGTACGGCGCTGAGGCCGTCTTACCCAGCGACATCCGGCATGACTCGCCAAGGGTGGCGGCTTACGTTGAGACGGACAATGAGACAGTGCACCGAGATGCATTGGATGCTTTAGAAGAGGCATGAGAGTTAGCAGTAGCCCGATCAGCAATTTATCAACAAGACCTGCGCCACTATCACAGCCGCAGGGTCAAGACCCAGACGTTCCAGGAGGGCGACTTGGTGCTCCGGCTGATTCAGGACCAGACAAATATGCATAAACTATCACCTTCATGGGAAGGGCCTTTTGCGGTCAGCAGAAATCTCAACAACGGGTCGTATTACCTCGTCGGCCATGGAACATCGCGCATCTCCGGCCTTATTTCACCTAAGGGTGTAAAGATCTACCATTGTACACTATCATTGTACATACCACAGTTATATGAATAAACAAGAAAGCCTCTGCTATTTCATCCATGCTCGTATAAGAGAATATTAAGCAATATTCCGGTTGATGCATCAACTAAGGTCGGTAAACGGTAGTAGATGCCTCTTAGCCAGGCGTTATGCCACAAAATCGGGCTCAAGACAATGACTCGCGGCGAGGACGACTTCTCACCTTCGGGTGCAGCTTCTAACGTCTCTCCGCCGGCGCTTGGCGTCGTCTTGTGGAACGGTGGTAGACACCTATTGAGCTGGCATTTTGCCACAAAAAACCGACTAAGGTAATTAGTCGTGGCGGGGGCGACTTCTCGCCTTCGGGTGCAGCTTCTAATGCCTATCCGTCGGTGGGTTACACCGTAATTGCTGAGGGAGGCTTCTTGCCGACGGGTATCGCTTCTAACACCCTATCAGCCGGCTTTATGCCATCTCCGGCTAACTAGTTTAGCCGCGGTTATGAGAGGTTTTTTACCGACGGGTAGCTAACGTCTCATGACCCGCGAACGGTGGCTTTCTGCCTTCGGGAAAAGCTTCTAATGCCTATTAGCCGGCCTAAGGCCATGTAAAAACAACTAAAGTAATTCAGTTGTGGTGAACGGCGGCTTCTTACCTTCGGGTACAGCTTTTAACACCTATTAACTGTTCTCATAAAAATCCGGCTAAGAAAAAATTAGCCGCGGCGAGGGCGGCTTCTTACCTTCGGGTACAGCTTCTAATGTTTATCCGCCGGCGTTTACACCATATTGTTACCTCCGGGTGTATCTTCTAAATGCCTTATCGGCCTCGCTTTATGCCATTTCCGGCTAACCAGATTGGTCATAATTATCATACAGGTAGTCACCACCTCCGGGTGTGGCTTACCTAAACTTGGCTGCACGTGTCTTATATGATGACAAGGCAAGTGTAAATAACTCAAAGCATACAAAGACAAATGGCGGACCAAAAGCCGGATCATCTTATAAGACAAATTTCAAACAAGTTTTCATCTAGCTATTACACTCCCAGAGGAGATCAAAATTTCAGACAAAGTTTTTTTCAGCCGTCACATGGCGGGTTAAGCTGATACAAGATCTTAAAGCAGAAGCTAGTTGGCTGACGGGTCATCCTGCGCCGGCTCTTCTGGGGCCTTGATCAGGAGGTTGTCCAAATCCTAATTGCAGTTCGTTAGAGCCGCAAAAGAGCCCTCAAAAAAGGGTGACGGGTCAAGATCTGGAGCAAAGAGGTCCTTACTCCGAGCAGGTGTCAAATCTTTGCACTCGTACAGAGGACCCCGGACCCTCTTCTACTCCAAGTCATAAGCTGCTTGATAAGTTGACAGGTCAACCTCCTCCGCCAAGACAGAAGCTAACACCCGGGACTCCTTCATGCACCAGCTATAGTCAGCGTCAGTAAACTCCAAGCCGTCATCTTTTCTTGAAGGGAAGCCCTCCATCATCTCGGCGGCTGTTAGGCTCGGAGCAAAGGCTAAAGCCCGGCTGATGCCTGCAATGGCCCCTTGGCGGGCGGCTGATTTCTTGAGTTCGGCGATCTGTTTCGGCATGGTGGAGAAGAGCTCTAAGACACCCCTGAGAGTCGCCGGAATTTTCTCCTTATATTGCACATCCTTGATAGTGCAGATTTTACCATAGTACAACTGCTCAGTTAAGGTATAGATGGCCTTCAATGGCAGTAGGCTATCAGAAGCCAACTGCCGGCTCCTAGGACCTGTATAAACCGGACAATTTAGATGAGTCGCCAGTCTAAGTAAAGATGAAACTATTTGAAACACAAAGTTGTCAGAAGCTTACCAAAGAGGGCGGCTAACATTTTGCTTATGTGGCACTTCAAGCCTTAGAGTTCATCCACCATAGCTATCTGCCGCTCTCGGCATCATCCGCCCGTTGGATCAAGGCGGTCTTCTCAGATTCAGTTGACTCCTTAAGGGTAGAAAAATCAGCCTTGATTGTGGCCAGCTCTTCAGAGAGAAGCCGGTACTTTTCATCGGCGACGATGCGGGCTTCTTGTTGAGCCGCCAAGTTGGTCTTCAAGTCCATCAATTGCGACCTGGCTTCGCTTAAAGCTTCCTTTCACACGTCAAAATACAGGATAAGTCACTAGAATGGAAATCATATCAAATAATGAAGGTTAAAGAAAAAATTATGCAAGTCTCAAGCAGATTGCAAGCAATATGTTTGACACTTGGGGGCTAATGTATATTTGATCTTCGAGCTTACAACACAGTCCCAGCTAATCTTCATCAAAGTTAATCCGGAACTTGGGGGCTACGATATGGCTCTTCAAATTTACTTATAATGAAAGCTTTGACTCAACGTTATCAAGTTTGAGTCCGCCCTTGGGGGCTACGATTGGCTGTTCACATTATCTACAGTAAAGATCTGACTCAACTCTAACAAGTTGAGTCGGCCCTTGGGGACAAAGGCGTTGGAATTTCTACAGAAGATCAGGAAAGACCCGGTTCACCAATTAACTAGATTGAACCGGCCCTTGGGGGCTAAGTAAGGTTATAGCAGCAAGAGGAATACCTCATATTTTGTTTTCATCATAGTTACCAGCCGAAGCTCTAGATCCCGGCTGGTGGTAAGCCAGTTTATATACCCGGCGTGGAGTTCTTTCGCCGTCATCTTCTCAAAGGAAGAGTCGAAATCTAGCTTCTTGGAGGCCTCGGCAGACTCTTTATGCCTAGTCAGCACATGAGCCAGAGGGGACTGGGGAGCAGAGCCGGTGATCACAACCTCCGGAGTTGCAGTGGCCTTGGTAGGACTTGGCGGTTTTGAAGGACCCCTTAGAGGGCTCTCCGGGATGATGTCTTCAGCGGCTGGCTTAGTGGAGACAATTGGCGGATCTACATCCGGTTGTGGCTCCTCCGGTTGTTCTTGCTCAGGCTCTGGAGCGGCAGGACTAGGGGAGGGCTTGTTGGTCTTCCGACGCTTGGCTTGAGCACTTCAAGATAGAAAAATGAGAATCCAAAGGGTATTACTACCCTACAAAGAACCGGATATTATACTGGAAAGACACATACAGTGGGTTGATCTTCAAAGGCGGAAGAATGGTCGCCGAAGAGTCGGAGGAGGAGGAGTGAAAATCGGCTAAGTCCTGAAAAACAAGTTTCACAAACTACCGCTGGAATTATGGATCTACAAAAACAGGAAAATAGGTTCTTATTTCTAGACCTAGCGAAGAACAGGCGGAACAGAAAAGAATGAAACAAAGTCGCGGCAGTCCATGCATTGCGCATGGCTGTCTTCTGTGCGGCGGCACGGCGGAGATGCGCGCTAAATACATCGATGACGTCGGAATACCCTAGCGGTGGAGGTGGAGGAGCCCGAGCGGCGGCAGCGGAGCTTCCCGTGAACCCTGCTATGGCGGCGATGGATCTAAGGGGAGCTTGAACTTACCGATAATGGAGCGACGGACGCGGAAGAGGCTCTGGTATGACTCAGGTTGATGGAGCGGCCTGGTTGATGGCGACGAGAAGACGGTGCCGGAGCAGGGAGCGCTGGAGCAGAGACGATGAAGGGAAGAAGATGAAGGGAGAGAGGGAGAAGGAAAGCTTCCCCCCGCAACAGGTCTTATTTAAAGAGAAGACAAGGCAAGCGCGCAAATTTAGGTGACAGAAACCATTTGACCGAGGAGGACGCCTTGATTTTCGGGCTAACCATTTAATAAAAGATTCGGTGATACGACAGCAGATCTCGTGACGTCACGCCGGTCATCATCGGGCGACTCGCCGAAGAGCAAAAGATAAGGATGAAGTGAGCAAGCTCAATTCAACCTGGGGCCTAATGTTGGGGATATAACCCCGGAATATGACCCACCCTTGAAGGCTTCGGGTAATGTTGATGGCTCGTGAGTCATCCCAAGGATGAGTCGTAAAGCCAATGGCCCATGAAGATAGACGGCTCATGGTGTGGGCCGCAAGGTGGCCCGGACTGAGAAAACTCGGGCGTGCAAGCCGCTCGGAGACAGTTTGGACAAGAAGATAGAGTAAGACTCGGATAAACAATGAGATTTGGTTAGACAATTGTAAAGACCCGTGGTCCTGACCTCTTATATAAAGGCAGACCCAGGGCAACTTAGAGATCAGGTGATCGAGAACTAGGTCAAGCTTTAGCTCCCATGTAATCGATACTACAAGCAATCCAAGCACAAGAAGGACGTAGGCTATTACCTCGACTTGAGGGGCCGAACCTGGGTAAACATATGTCCTTCGTCCCAATCAACCCCTTTGAGTCCATCACATTAGCGATGGCCTCAAATCCAAGTCCGTTCACCCGGACATCTGTTGTGATAAATCCACGACACGAAGGGAGGAGGGGTAGCACCCCTAGGGTTTCCCCTAAGGGGACCAGTGTCCTAGATAGGCAACCCTAGATGGGTTTTTGTCCTCCCACCACCTAGGAGCCTTGGCCCCCAAGGCAAAGGGGACTGCTGCCCAAGGGAGTGCGCCCCACCTCCACTGGTTATGTGAGATGGGATGAGAGGGGTACACAGCCCCTTAGTGGGCTGGTGTGCCCCCTCCTCTTGGCCCATGAGGCCCCCTAACACATGTCGGGGCCCCTCGAAACCCCTTTCGGTACTCCCGGTCATAACCCGGTAACCCCGGAACTCTTCCGGACTCCGATTCCCTTCGTCATATATATTGATCTTCACCACTGGGCCATTTCGGAGTTCCTCATCACGTCCAAATCTCGTCCGGGACTCCAAATAATCTTCGGTCACCAATACATATACCTCGATACAACTGAAACATCACTGAACATTAAGTGTGCAGACCCTGCGGGTTCGAGAAGTATGTAGACATGACCGTGACTGTTGGAAATATGCCCTAGAGGCAATAATAGATTAGTTATTATCATATTTCCTTGTTCGTGATAATCGTTTATTATCCATGCTATAATTGTATTGATCGGAAACTCAGATACATGTGTGGATACATAGACAACACCATGTCCCTAGTATGCCTCTAGTAGACTAGCTCGTTGATCAAAGGATGGTTAAGGTTTCCTAGCCATGGACATGAGATGTCATTTGATAACGGGATCACATCATTAGGAGAATGATGTGATGGATAAGACCCAAACTACAAACATAGCATATGATCGTGTCAGTTTATTGCTACTGTTTTCTGCATGTCAAGTATATGTTCCTATGACCATGAGATCATGCAACTCACGGATATCGGAGGAGTGCCTTGTGTGTATCAAACGTCGCAACGTAACTGGGTGACTATAAAGGTGCTCTACAGGTATCTCCGATGGTGTTTGTTGAGTTGGCATGGATCGAGACTGGGATTTGTTACTCCGTGTGACGGAGAGGTATCTCAGGGCCCACTCGGTAATACAACATCACAACAAGCCTTGCAAGCAATGTGGCTAAGTGTTAGTCACGGGATCTTGTATTACGGAACGAGTAAAGAGACTTGCCAGTAACGAGGTTGAACTAGGTATGGAGATACCGACGATCGAATCTCGGGCAAGTAACATACCGAAGAACAAAGGGGACGTTATACGGGATTAACTGAATCCTTGACATAGAGGTTCGACCGATAAAGATCTTCGTAGAATATGTAGGAACCAATGTGGACGTCCAGGTCCCGCCATTGGTTATTGACCGTAGAGGTGTCTCGGTCATGTCTACATAGTTCTCGAACCCGCAGGGTCTGCACACTTAAGGTTCGGTGACGTTTCGGTAGTGTAGAGTTATGTATGGTGGTGACCGAAGGTTGTTCGGAGTCCCGGATGAGATCCCGGACGTCACGAGGAGCTCCGGAATGGTCCGGAGGTAAAGATTCATATATAGGAAGTCCCAGTTTGGTTTCCGGAAAAGTTTCGGGCTCATCGGTAGTGTACCGGGAGTATCGGTATTGTACCGGGAGTGCCGGTAGTGTACCGGAGGACCTCCGGGAGGGGTACTTCGACCCCAAGAGGTCCATGGGCTGTGGGAGAATAATAACCAGCCCTTATTGGGCTGGGAAAACAGCCACAAAGGCCCATGGCGCAGGAGAGAAAGTCCTAAAGCAAAAAGTGGAAAATCAGCCAATAGGAGGCAATCCTACTCCAACTAGGATTGGAGGTGAAGTAGGATTTCTTCCCACCTCCTATTTCGGCCGACCCAAAGGCCTTGGCTGCCTCTCCTCTCCTCTCCTCCTATATATACTAGTGGATTGGGTGGTTTTTGGACAGAATTTCCGGCCACGTGCTACCCGTTTCACCGGTGCACAGTTTCTCCTCTAGATCGGATTTCTGCAGCGCTTAGGCGAAGCCCTGCCGGAATTGCTCCACCACCACCATCACCGGAGCGCCGTCACGCTGCCGGTGAACTCTCTCTCCTCTCCACCTCCTCTTGCTGGATCAAGATGGTGGAGATCGTCATCAAGCTGCACGTGTGCTGAACGCGGAGGTGCCGTCCGTTCGGCGCTAGATCGGAAGGACCGTGATCGAGATCGCGAGACGGTTCGTGATGAGATCGCGGAACGGATCGTGATGAGTTCGCGGGACAGATCGTGATCAAGATCGTGAGACGGATCGTGATGAGATCGCGGGACGGATCGTGATGAGTTCACGGGACGGATCGTGATTGGATCGTGGGACGGATCGTGATGAGATCGCGGGACGCTCGGCGATTTGGATCGCGAAGATGTTCGACTACACCAACCGCGTTTCTTAACGCTTCCCGCTTAGCGATCTACAAGGGTACGTAGATCCACTCTCCCTCTCGTAGATGCTCATCACCATGGATAGGTTTGCGTGTGCGTAGGAAAATTTTTGTTTCCCATGCGACGTTCCCCAACAGTGACAACTCTACAGTCAATAACCAATAGCGCGACCTAGATGCCCATATTGGTTCCTACATATTCAATTAAGATCATTATCGATTGAACCTCTATGTCAAGCATTCAGTTAATCCTATATGTTGTTCCCTTTGTTCTTCAGTATGTTACTTGCCCAAGATTTGATCTTCGGTATCTCTATGTTGGAAATATGCCCTAGAGGCAATAAATAAAGTGTTTATTATTCTATTTCCTTGTTCATGATAATCATTTATTATCCATGCTATAATTGTATTAATTGGAAACACATTACATGTGTGGGTAAATAAACAACACTCTGTCCCTAGTATGCCTCAAGTGAACTAGCTCGTTGATCAAAGATGGTCAAGGTTACCTAGCCATTTACATGTGATGTCATTTGATAATGATATCACATCATTAGGGGAATGATGTGATGGACAAGACCCAAACTACAAACATAGCATATGATCGTGTCAGTTTATTTCTACTGTTTTCTGCATGTCAAGTATATGTTCCTATGACCATGAGATCATGCAACTCACGGACATTGTAGGAGTGTCTTGTGTGTATCAAACATTGCAACATAACTGGGTGACTATAAAGGGGCTCTACAGGTATCTTCGAGGGTGTCTATTGAGTTGGCATGGATGAAGATTGGGATTTGTTACTCCGTGTGACGGAGAGGTATCTCAGGGCCCACTCGGTAATACAACATCACAATAAGCCTTGGAAGCAATGTGACTAAATGTTAGTAACGGAATCTTGTATTACGGAACGAGTAAAGAGACTTGCCGGTAATGACGTTGAACTAGGTATGGAGATACCGACAATCGAATCTCGGGCAAGTAACATACCGAAGAACAAAGGGAACATCATACGGGATTAACTGAATCCTAGACACAGAGGTTCGACCGATAAAGATCTTCGTAGAACATGTAGGAACCAATATGGGCATCCAGGTCCTGCTATTGGTCATTGACCATAGAGGTGTCTCGGTCATGTCTACATAGTTCTCCAACCCGCAGGGTCTGCACACTTAAGGTTTGGTGACGTTTCTGTAGTATAGAGTTATGTATGGTGGTGACCGAAGGTTGTTCGGAGTCCCAGATGAGATCTCGGACGTCACGAGGAGCTCCAGAATGGTCCGGAGGTAAAGATTTATATATAGGAAGTCCTGTTTTGGTCGCTAGAAAAGTTTCGGGCTCATCGGTAGTGTACCGGGAGTGTCGGTAGTGTGCCGGGAGGCCTCCGAGAGGGGTATTTCGACCCAAGAGGCTTCATGGGCTGTGGGAGAGTGCATATCAGCCCTTAGTGGGCTGGTGGAAACTCCCACACAAAGCCCATGTGGCTGGAAAAAAAACCAATAGGAAAAGGTGGAAAAAAGGCAAAAAAGGAGCAATCCTAGTCCTACTAGGATTGGAGGAGGAGTCCTCCTCTCCTAGTAGGTTCGGCCGAACCAGATTGGCTTGGAGCCAAGGATGCCTCCTCTCCTCCTCTCCTCCTATATACACTGGTGGATTTTAGGGTTTTGTACTAGTTTTTTCAGCCATGTGCTACCCATTCCTCCAGTGCATAGTTTCTCCTCTATATCGGATTTCTGTAGTGCTTAGGCGAAGCCTTGCCGGAATAGCTCCACCACCATCACCGGAGCGCTATCACACTGCTGGAGAAATCTTCTTCCTCTCCACTCCTTCTTGCTGTATCAAGACGATGGAGATCGTCATCAAGCTATACGTGTGCTGATTGCGGAGGTGTCATCCGTTCGGCGCCAGATCGGAAGGATCATGATCAAGTTCGTGGGACGGATCGTGATTGGATAGCGGGACGGATCGTGATTGGATCGCACGACGGATCGTGATTGAATCATGGGACAGATCGTGATTAGATCGCACGACGCACAGCGATTTGGATCGTGAAGACGTTTGACTACACCAACTGCGTTTCTTAACGCTTTCCGCTTAGCGATCTACAAGGGTACGTAGATCCACTCTCCCTCTCATAGATGCTCATCACCATGGATAGATCTGCGTGTGCGTAGGAAATTTTTTGTTTCCCATGCAACGTTCCCCAGCAGTGGCATCATGAGCTAGGTCTATGTGTAGATGAGATCTCGAGTAGAACACAGAAGGTTATGGGCGTTGATGCTTAGATTGCTTCCTCCCATGGTCGGATTTTGGTTCAGCGGTATTGTGAGATGAAGCGGCCCGGACCAACATTGCTCGTACGCTTACGAGAGACCGGTTCCGTCGACCGCAACTTGTTGCATAGATGGCTTGCGGGTGCCAGTTTCTCTCATTTTAGTTGGACCGGATTCGACAAAGGCGGTCCTTGAGAAGGTTGAAAAGCAACTAGTGTATCACCGTTGTGGTTTTTGCGTAGATGAGAATTGTTCTTCCTAGATACCCATAGCATCCATGTAAAACATGCAACAACAATTAGAGGATGTGTAACTTGTTTTTACAGGGTATGTTGTGATGTGATATGGCTAATTACATGATGTGATATATGTGATGTATGAGATGATCATGTGATGTATAGATTATCACGACTTGCATGTCGATGAGTATGGCAACCTGCAGGATCCATAGGGTTGTCTTTAATTATTGTATGACCTGCGTGTCAATCATTAAGCGCTATGTAATGCTTTACTTTATCGCTAAACGGTAGCAATAGTAGTAGAAGCATGTTGGGCGCGACAACCCTGATGGCGACACGTTGATGGAGATCAAGATGATGGAGATCATGGTGTCTTGCAGGTGACGGTGGAGATCATGCTGGTGCTTTCAAGATGGAGATCAAAAGCACAAGTTCATGGCCATATCATGTCACTTATGATTTGCATGTGATGTTAATCCTTTTATGCACCTTGTTTTGCTTAGGACGACGGTAGCATTATAAGGTGATCCCTCACTTAATTTCAAGATAAATTGTGTTCTCCCCGAGTGTGCACCATTGCGAAAGTTCATCGTGTTGAGACACCACGTGATGATTGGGTGTGATAGACTCTACGTTCACATACAACAGGTGCAAGCCAATGTTGCACATGTAGAACACTTGGCTTAAACTTCACGAACCTAGCATGTACAGACATGGCCTCGGAACACAAGAGACCGAAAGGTCGAACATGAGTCATATAGTGGATATGATCAACATAATGATGTTCACCATTGAAGCCACCTCAACTCATGTGATGATCGGAGTTGAGTTGGTGGATTTGGATCATGTGACACTCAGATGACCCGAGGGATTTACATTTGAGTGGGAGCTTTAGTAATTTGATTAACTAAACTCATTATCTTGAACAATAGTCTAAGTAAACTTTGCATGTTTATGTTGTAGATCAATGGCTCGTGTAGTAGCACCCCTGAATTTTAATGTGTTCCTAGAGAAAGCTAAGTTGAAAGACGATGGAAGAAATTTTGTTGACTGGGCTCGTAATATGAGGATTATCCTCACGGCTACCTAGAAATCATATGTCCTTGATGCACCGCTTGGTGACCAACAAGAAGACATGACCTCCGAAGACGTTGAGAACGCTTGGGAGGCACGTACTGGAGATCACTCAATAGTTCAGTGTGCAATATTGTATGGATTAGAACCGGGACTTCAAAGACATTTTGAACGTCATGGAGCATATGAGATGTTCCAGGAGTTGAAGTTTATCTTTCAAAAGAACGCCCGGATCAAGAGGTATTAAACCTTCGATAAGTTCTATGCGTGCAGGATGGAGGAGAACGGGTCTATCAGTGAACATATACTTAGAATGTCTCATGAAATCCGAGACAGAACATATACTTGAACATATACTTAGAATGTCTCAAGAGGTATTAAACCTTCGATAAGTTCTATGCGTGCAGGATGGAGGAGAACGGGTCTATCAGGCCCGGATTCCGACAAATGGTTGGAGGCCATGAAATCCGAGATAGGATCCATGTATTAAAACCAAGTGTAGACTTTGGTAGACTTGCTCGTTGGACGGCAGGTCGTTGAGTACAAATGGATCTTTAAAATGAAGACAGACACTGATGGTGAATGTCACTATTTGTAAAGCTCGACTTGTTGCAAAGATGTTTGTGACAAGTTCAAGGAGTTGAGTACGATGAGACTTTCTCACTCGTAGCGATGCTAAAAGTCTGTTGGAATTGTGTTAGCAGTTGCTGTGTTTTCAATTATGAAATCTGGCAGATGGATGTCAAAACATCGTTTCCTTAATGGTTTACTTGAGGAAAGGTTGTATGTGATACAACCAGAAGGTTTTGTCAGGCCTAAGGATGCTAAAAGGTGTGCAAGCTTCGGTGATCCTTCCATGGACTTAAGCAAGCATCTCGGAGTTGGAATATACGCTTTGATGAGGTGATCAAAGTTTTGATGTTTATACAAAGTTTATGAGAAACTTGTATTTGCAATAAAGTGAGTGGGAGCACTATAGAATTTCTGATCAGTATATGTGGATGACATATTGTTGTTCAGAAATAATGTAGAGTTTCTGGAAAGCATAAAACGGTTATTTGGAAAGTGATTTTCAAAGGAAGACCTGGATAAAGCTACCTAATTGTTGAGCATCAAAATCTATAGAGATAGATCAAGATGCTTGATGAGACTTTCAATGAGTGCATACCTTCACAAGATTTTGAAAGAGTTCAAAATGGATCAGCCAGAGAAATAGTTCTCGTCTGATTTGTAAGGTGTGAAGTTGAGTGAGACTCAAAGCTCGACAACGGCAGAAGAAAGAGAAAGGACGAACGTCGTCCCCTATGCCTTAGCCATAGGCTCTATATTATGCCATGCTGTGTACCGCACCTATGTGTGCCTTGCCATGAGTTTGTCAAGGGGTACAAGAGTGGTCCAGGAGTGGATCACTGGACAGCGGTCGGAATTATCCTTAGTAACCAGAGGACTAAGGAAATGTTTCTTGATTATGGAGGTGATAAAGAGTTCGTCGTAAATAGTTACGTCGATGCAAGCTTTAACACCTATCCGGATGACTAGTAGTAGCAATCTGGATACGTATAGTGGAGCAGCCATTTGGAAATAGTACCAAGTGGAGTGTGGTAGCAGTGTTTACGGTTTGACATAGAGATTTGCAAAGTACACACGGATCTGAATATCGCAGACCCGTTGACTATAAGACCTCTCTCACATGCAAAGCATGATCGAGCCCCAAAACTCATTGGGTGTTAGATTCATAACAATGCGAATCACATGGTGATGTGAACTAGATTATTGACTCTAGTGCAAGTGGGAGACTGTTGGAAATATGCCCTAGAGGCAATAATAGATTAGTTATTATCATATTTCCTTGTTCGTGATAATCGTTTATTATCCATGCTATAATTGTATTGATCGGAAACTCAGATACATGTGTGGATACATAGACAACACCATGTCCCTAGTATGCCTCTAGTAGACTAGCTCGTTGATCAAAGGATGGTTAAGGTTTCCTAGCCATGGACATGAGATGTCATTTGATAACGGGATCACATCATTAGGAGAATGATGTGATGGATAAGACCCAAACTACAAACATAGCATATGATCGTGTCAGTTTATTGCTACTGTTTTCTGCATGTCAAGTATATGTTCCTATGACCATGAGATCATGCAACTCACGGATATCGGAGGAGTGCCTTGTGTGTATCAAACGTCGCAACGTAACTGGGTGACTATAAAGGTGCTCTACAGGTATCTCCGATGGTGTTTGTTGAGTTGGCATGGATCGAGACTGGGATTTGTTACTCCGTGTGACGGAGAGGTATCTCAGGGCCCACTCGGTAATACAACATCACAACAAGCCTTGCAAGCAATGTGGCTAAGTGTTAGTCACGGGATCTTGTATTACGGAACGAGTAAAGAGACTTGCCAGTAACGAGGTTGAACTAGGTATGGAGATACCGACGATCGAATCTCGGGCAAGTAACATACCGAAGAACAAAGGGGACGTTATACGGGATTAACTGAATCCTTGACATAGAGGTTCGACCGATAAAGATCTTCGTAGAATATGTAGGAACCAATGTGGACGTCCAGGTCCCGCCATTGGTTATTGACCGTAGAGGTGTCTCGGTCATGTCTACATAGTTCTCGAACCCGCAGGGTCTGCACACTTAAGGTTCGGTGACGTTTCGGTAGTGTAGAGTTATGTATGGTGGTGACCGAAGGTTGTTCGGAGTCCCGGATGAGATCCCGGACGTCACGAGGAGCTCCGGAATGGTCCGGAGGTAAAGATTCATATATAGGAAGTCCCAGTTTGGTTTCCGGAAAAGTTTCGGGCTCATCGGTAGTGTACCGGGAGTATCGGTATTGTACCGGGAGTGCCGGTAGTGTACCGGAGGACCTCCGGGAGGGGTACTTCGACCCCAAGAGGTCCATGGGCTGTGGGAGAATAATAACCAGCCCTTATTGGGCTGGGAAAACAGCCACAAAGGCCCATGGCGCAGGAGAGAAAGTCCTAAAGCAAAAAGTGGAAAATCAGCCAATAGGAGGCAATCCTACTCCAACTAGGATTGGAGGTGAAGTAGGATTTCTTCCCACCTCCTATTTCGGCCGACCCAAAGGCCTTGGCTGCCTCTCCTCTCCTCTCCTCCTATATATACTAGTGGATTGGGTGGTTTTTGGACAGAATTTCCGGCCACGTGCTACCCGTTTCACCGGTGCACAGTTTCTCCTCTAGATCGGATTTCTGCAGCGCTTAGGCGAAGCCCTGCCGGAATTGCTCCACCACCACCATCACCGGAGCGCCGTCACGCTGCCGGTGAACTCTCTCTCCTCTCCACCTCCTCTTGCTGGATCAAGATGGTGGAGATCGTCATCAAGCTGCACGTGTGCTGAACGCGGAGGTGCCGTCCGTTCGGCGCTAGATCGGAAGGACCGTGATCGAGATCGCGAGACGGTTCGTGATGAGATCGCGGAACGGATCGTGATGAGTTCGCGGGACAGATCGTGATCAAGATCGTGAGACGGATCGTGATGAGATCGCGGGACGGATCGTGATGAGTTCACGGGACGGATCGTGATTGGATCGTGGGACGGATCGTGATGAGATCGCGGGACGCTCGGCGATTTGGATCGCGAAGATGTTCGACTACACCAACCGCGTTTCTTAACGCTTCCCGCTTAGCGATCTACAAGGGTACGTAGATCCACTCTCCCTCTCGTAGATGCTCATCACCATGGATAGGTTTGCGTGTGCGTAGGAAAATTTTTGTTTCCCATGCGACGTTCCCCAACAGTGGTATCAGAGCTAGGTTGATGGTTCGATGAGATCTCGAGTAGAACACAAAAGGTTTGTGGGCGTTGATGCTTAGATTGCTTCCTCCCTTGGTCGTATTTTGGTTCAGCGGGATTGTGAGATGAAGCGGCCCTGACCAACATTACTCGTACGCTTACGAGAGACCGGTTCCCTCGACGCAACTTGTTGCCTAGATGGCTTGCGGGTGACAGTTTCTCTCACTTTAGTTGGATCGGATTCGACAAAGGCGGTCCTTGAGAAGGTTGAAAAGCAAACTAGTGTATCACCGTTGTGGTTTATGCGTAGGTGAGAATCGTTCTTGCTAGATACCCATAGCAGCCACGTAAAATATGCAACAACAATTAGAGGACGTCTAACTTGTTTTTGCAGGGTATGTTGTGATGTGATATGGCCAATTACATGATGAGATATATGTGATGTATGAGATGATCATGTGATGTATAGATTATCACGACTTGCATGTCGATGAGTACGGCAACCGGCAGGAGCCATAGGGTTGTCTTTAATTATTGTATGACCTGCGTGTCAATCATTAAGCGCTATGTAATGCTTTACTTTATCGCTGCGGTAGCAATAGTAGTAGAAGCATGCAGGGCGTGACAACCCCAATGGCAACACATTGATGGAGATCAAGATGATGGAGATCATGGTGTTGTGCCGGTGACGATGGAGATCATGCCGGTGTTTCGAAGATGGAGATCTTAAACACAAGTTCATGGCCATATCATGTCACTTATGAATTGCATGAGATGTTAATCCTTTTATGCACCTTGTTTTGCTTAGTACGGCGGTAGCATTATAAGGTGATCCCTCACTTGAATTTCAAGATGAACTGTGTTCTCCCCGAGTGTGCACCGTTGCGAAAGTTCGTCGTGTTGAGACACCACGTGATGATCGGGTGTGATAGACTCTACGTTCACATACAACGGGTGCAAGCCAGATTTGCACGCGCAGAACACTCGGGTTAAACTTGACGAGCCTAGCATGTACAGACATGGCCTCGGAACACGAGAGACCGAAAGGTCGAACATGAGTCATATAGTAGATATGATCAACATAATGATGTTCACCATTGCAGCCACCTCAACTCACGTGATGATCGGACTTGAGTTGGTGAATTTGGATCATGTATCACTCGAATGATCGGAGGGATGTCAATTTGAGTGGGAGTTCTTAAGTAATATGATTAATTGAACTCATTATCATGAACATAGTCAAAGTGTCTTTGCAAATTATGTTGTAGATTACTAGCTCGCGCTGTAGCTCCCTTGTATTTTTATATGTTCCTAGAGAAATAGAATTGAAAGATGTTGGTAGCAAAATTGCGGACTGGGTCCGTGATCTGAGGATTGTCCTCACTGCTGCACAGAAGGCTTATGTCCTTAATGCACCGCTCGGTGCGCCACCCCCTCTAGCGTCGTCTATAGATGTTGTGAACATCTAACAGGCACGTTTCGATGACTACTTGATAGTTTAGTGCGTCATGCATTACGGCTTAGAATTGAGGCTCCAAAACGTTTTGAACGTCACGGAACATATGAGATGTTCTAGGAGCAGAGATTGTGATCTCAGGCTCATGCCTTTGTTGCGAGATATGAGATCTCCAACAAGATTCTTTGCTTGTAAGATGAAGGAGAATAGCTCAATCGTTGAGCATGTACTCAGATTGTCTGGGTACTACAATCGCTTGAATCAAGTGGGAGTTGATCTTCCAGATAAGATAGTGATTGATATAGTTCTCCAAGTCACTGTCACTAAAGCTACTAGAACTTAGTGATGAACTATAATACACCAGGGATAGAAGTATTGATCCCTGAGCTGTTCGCGATGTTTGACACCGCGAAGGTAGAAATCAAGAAGGAGCGTCAAGTGTTGATGGTTAATCAAACCACTAGTTTCGAAAAGGGCAAGAGCAAGGAGGGAAACTTCATGGATAGCAAGTCAATTGCTGCTCCAGTGAAGCAACCCAAAGTTGAACTCAAACCCGAGACTAAGTGCTTCTATTATGAGGTGAGAGGTCGCTGAAGCGGAACAACCCTAGATACTTGGTAGATAAGAAGGCTGGCAACATCGACAGAAGTATATTTGATATACGAGTTATTGATGTGTACCTTGCTAGTACTCCTAGTAGCACCTGGGTATTGGATACCGGTTCGGTTGCTAAATGTTAGTAACTCGAAATAAAAGCTACGGAATAAACGGAGAACTAGCTAAGGGTGAGGTGACGATGTGTGTTGGAAATGTTTCCAAGGTTGATGTGATCAACATCGCACGCTCTCTCTACCTTCAGGATTAGTAACGAACCTAAATAAATGTTATTTGGTGTTTTGCGTTGAGCATGAACATGATTAGATCATGTTTGTTGCAATACGATTATTCATTTAAGTCAGAGAATAATAGTTATTCTGGTTACATGAATAATACCTTCAATGGTCATGCACCAAGTGAGAATGGTTTGTTGAAATCTTGATCGTAGTAGTACACATGTTCATAACATTGATGTCAAAAGATACAAAGTTAATAATGATAGTACCACATACTTGTGGCACTGCCGCTAAATGTCATATTGGTATAAAGCGCATGTAGAAACTCCATGCTGATGGATATTTGGACTCATTGATTTCGAATCGGTTGAGACATGCGAACCATGCCTCTTGGGCAAGATGACTAAAGGACCCCGTTGGATGGAGCAGGCAAGTGATTCATTGGAAATGATACATGTTGATGTATGCAATCTAGTGAGTCTTGTAGCGTGCAGTGGATATCGTTATTTTCTTACCTTCACTGATGATTTGAGTAGATATAGTGTATATTTACTTAATGAAACACAAGTCTGAATCGTTTGAAAGGTTCAAGCAAATTCAGAGTGAAGTTTAAAGATCATCGTGACAAGAAGATAAAAATGACCGCGATATGATCGTGGAGGTGAATATCTGAGTTACGAGTTTGGCATACAACTTAAGACAACGTGAAATTTGTTTCACAACTAACGCCACCTGGAACACCATGCTGTGATGGTGTGTCCGAACATCATAGTCATGCTCTATTGATATAGTGCATACTGTGATGTCTCTTATCATTTTACTACTATAATTTTTGGGGTTATGCATTAGAGACAACTACATTCACTTTAAATAGGGCACCATCTAAATCCGTTGAGATGACACCGTGTGAATTATGGTTTGATAGAAACCTAAAGCTGTCATTTCTTGATGTTTGGGGCTGCGAAGCTTGTGTGGAAAATGTTTTCACCTAATGAGCTCAAACCCAAAGCGAACAAATGCATCTTCATAGAATACGCCAAGAACAGTTGGGTATACCTTCTATCTCAGATCCGAGTGCAAAGTGTTTGTTGCTGGAATGGATCCTTTCCTGAGAAAAGGTTTCCCTCGAAAGAATTGAGTGGGAGGAAGATAGAACTTGATGAGGTTGTTAAACCTTTGTTCAACCAGAGAGTAGCGCAGCGCAGAAAGATGTTTCTGTGAAGCCTACGTTAGTTGAAGAGGAAGTTAATGATGATGATCATGAAGCTTCAGGATCAAGTTACTATCAAACTCCGTAGGTCGACAAGGATGTGTACTGCTCCTGAGCGGTACGACAACTCTGTCTTGGAGGTCATGTTGTTGGACAACGATGAACCTACGAGCTATGGATAAGCGATGATGGGCCCGGATTCCGACAAATGGTTGGAGGCCATGAAATCCGAGATAGGATCCATGTATTAAAACCAAGTGTAGACTTTGGTAGACTTGCTCGTTGGACGGCAGGTCGTTGAGTACAAATGGATCTTTAAAATGAAGACAGACACTGATGGTGAATGTCACTATTTGTAAAGCTCGACTTGTTGCAAAGATGTTTGTGACAAGTTCAAGGAGTTGAGTACGATGAGACTTTCTCACTCGTAGCGATGCTAAAAGTCTGTTGGAATTGTGTTAGCAGTTGCTGTGTTTTCAATTATGAAATCTGGCAGATGGATGTCAAAACATCGTTTCCTTAATGGTTTACTTGAGGAAAGGTTGTATGTGATACAACCAGAAGGTTTTGTCAGGCCTAAGGATGCTAAAAGGTGTGCAAGCTTCGGTGATCCTTCCATGGACTTAAGCAAGCATCTCGGAGTTGGAATATACGCTTTGATGAGGTGATCAAAGTTTTGATGTTTATACAAAGTTTATGAGAAACTTGTATTTGCAATAAAGTGAGTGGGAGCACTATAGAATTTCTGATCAGTATATGTGGATGACATATTGTTGTTCAGAAATAATGTAGAGTTTCTGGAAAGCATAAAACGGTTATTTGGAAAGTGATTTTCAAAGGAAGACCTGGATAAAGCTACCTAATTGTTGAGCATCAAAATCTATAGAGATAGATCAAGATGCTTGATGAGACTTTCAATGAGTGCATACCTTCACAAGATTTTGAAAGAGTTCAAAATGGATCAGCCAGAGAAATAGTTCTCGTCTGATTTGTAAGGTGTGAAGTTGAGTGAGACTCAAAGCTCGACAACGGCAGAAGAAAGAGAAAGGACGAACGTCGTCCCCTATGCCTTAGCCATAGGCTCTATATTATGCCATGCTGTGTACCGCACCTATGTGTGCCTTGCCATGAGTTTGTCAAGGGGTACAAGAGTGGTCCAGGAGTGGATCACTGGACAGCGGTCGGAATTATCCTTAGTAACCAGAGGACTAAGGAAATGTTTCTTGATTATGGAGGTGATAAAGAGTTCGTCGTAAATAGTTACGTCGATGCAAGCTTTAACACCTATCCGGATGACTAGTAGTAGCAATCTGGATACGTATAGTGGAGCAGCCATTTGGAAATAGTACCAAGTGGAGTGTGGTAGCAGTGTTTACGGTTTGACATAGAGATTTGCAAAGTACACACGGATCTGAATATCGCAGACCCGTTGACTATAAGACCTCTCTCACATGCAAAGCATGATCGAGCCCCAAAACTCATTGGGTGTTAGATTCATAACAATGCGAATCACATGGTGATGTGAACTAGATTATTGACTCTAGTGCAAGTGGGAGACTGTTGGAAATATGCCCTAGAGGCAATAATAGATTAGTTATTATCATATTTCCTTGTTCGTGATAATCGTTTATTATCCATGCTATAATTGTATTGATCGGAAACTCAGATACATGTGTGGATACATAGACAACACCATGTCCCTAGTATGCCTCTAGTAGACTAGCTCGTTGATCAAAGGATGGTTAAGGTTTCCTAGCCATGGACATGAGATGTCATTTGATAACGGGATCACATCATTAGGAGAATGATGTGATGGATAAGACCCAAACTACAAACATAGCATATGATCGTGTCAGTTTATTGCTACTGTTTTCTGCATGTCAAGTATATGTTCCTATGACCATGAGATCATGCAACTCACGGATATCGGAGGAGTGCCTTGTGTGTATCAAACGTCGCAACGTAACTGGGTGACTATAAAGGTGCTCTACAGGTATCTCCGATGGTGTTTGTTGAGTTGGCATGGATCGAGACTGGGATTTGTTACTCCGTGTGACGGAGAGGTATCTCAGGGCCCACTCGGTAATACAACATCACAACAAGCCTTGCAAGCAATGTGGCTAAGTGTTAGTCACGGGATCTTGTATTACGGAACGAGTAAAGAGACTTGCCAGTAACGAGGTTGAACTAGGTATGGAGATACCGACGATCGAATCTCGGGCAAGTAACATACCGAAGAACAAAGGGGACGTTATACGGGATTAACTGAATCCTTGACATAGAGGTTCGACCGATAAAGATCTTCGTAGAATATGTAGGAACCAATGTGGACGTCCAGGTCCCGCCATTGGTTATTGACCGTAGAGGTGTCTCGGTCATGTCTACATAGTTCTCGAACCCGCAGGGTCTGCACACTTAAGGTTCGGTGACGTTTCGGTAGTGTAGAGTTATGTATGGTGGTGACCGAAGGTTGTTCGGAGTCCCGGATGAGATCCCGGACGTCACGAGGAGCTCCGGAATGGTCCGGAGGTAAAGATTCATATATAGGAAGTCCCAGTTTGGTTTCCGGAAAAGTTTCGGGCTCATCGGTAGTGTACCGGGAGTATCGGTATTGTACCGGGAGTGCCGGTAGTGTACCGGAGGACCTCCGGGAGGGGTACTTCGACCCCAAGAGGTCCATGGGCTGTGGGAGAATAATAACCAGCCCTTATTGGGCTGGGAAAACAGCCACAAAGGCCCATGGCGCAGGAGAGAAAGTCCTAAAGCAAAAAGTGGAAAATCAGCCAATAGGAGGCAATCCTACTCCAACTAGGATTGGAGGTGAAGTAGGATTTCTTCCCACCTCCTATTTCGGCCGACCCAAAGGCCTTGGCTGCCTCTCCTCTCCTCTCCTCCTATATATACTAGTGGATTGGGTGGTTTTTGGACAGAATTTCCGGCCACGTGCTACCCGTTTCACCGGTGCACAGTTTCTCCTCTAGATCGGATTTCTGCAGCGCTTAGGCGAAGCCCTGCCGGAATTGCTCCACCACCACCATCACCGGAGCGCCGTCACGCTGCCGGTGAACTCTCTCTCCTCTCCACCTCCTCTTGCTGGATCAAGATGGTGGAGATCGTCATCAAGCTGCACGTGTGCTGAACGCGGAGGTGCCGTCCGTTCGGCGCTAGATCGGAAGGACCGTGATCGAGATCGCGAGACGGTTCGTGATGAGATCGCGGAACGGATCGTGATGAGTTCGCGGGACAGATCGTGATCAAGATCGTGAGACGGATCGTGATGAGATCGCGGGACGGATCGTGATGAGTTCACGGGACGGATCGTGATTGGATCGTGGGACGGATCGTGATGAGATCGCGGGACGCTCGGCGATTTGGATCGCGAAGATGTTCGACTACACCAACCGCGTTTCTTAACGCTTCCCGCTTAGCGATCTACAAGGGTACGTAGATCCACTCTCCCTCTCGTAGATGCTCATCACCATGGATAGGTTTGCGTGTGCGTAGGAAAATTTTTGTTTCCCATGCGACGTTCCCCAACAGTGACAACTCTACAGTCAATAACCAATAGCGCGACCTAGATGCCCATATTGGTTCCTACATATTCAATTAAGATCATTATCGATTGAACCTCTATGTCAAGCATTCAGTTAATCCTATATGTTGTTCCCTTTGTTCTTCAGTATGTTACTTGCCCAAGATTTGATCTTCGGTATCTCTATGTTGGAAATATGCCCTAGAGGCAATAAATAAAGTGTTTATTATTCTATTTCCTTGTTCATGATAATCATTTATTATCCATGCTATAATTGTATTAATTGGAAACACATTACATGTGTGGGTAAATAAACAACACTCTGTCCCTAGTATGCCTCAAGTGAACTAGCTCGTTGATCAAAGATGGTCAAGGTTACCTAGCCATTTACATGTGATGTCATTTGATAATGATATCACATCATTAGGGGAATGATGTGATGGACAAGACCCAAACTACAAACATAGCATATGATCGTGTCAGTTTATTTCTACTGTTTTCTGCATGTCAAGTATATGTTCCTATGACCATGAGATCATGCAACTCACGGACATTGTAGGAGTGTCTTGTGTGTATCAAACATTGCAACATAACTGGGTGACTATAAAGGGGCTCTACAGGTATCTTCGAGGGTGTCTATTGAGTTGGCATGGATGAAGATTGGGATTTGTTACTCCGTGTGACGGAGAGGTATCTCAGGGCCCACTCGGTAATACAACATCACAATAAGCCTTGGAAGCAATGTGACTAAATGTTAGTAACGGAATCTTGTATTACGGAACGAGTAAAGAGACTTGCCGGTAATGACGTTGAACTAGGTATGGAGATACCGACAATCGAATCTCGGGCAAGTAACATACCGAAGAACAAAGGGAACATCATACGGGATTAACTGAATCCTAGACACAGAGGTTCGACCGATAAAGATCTTCGTAGAACATGTAGGAACCAATATGGGCATCCAGGTCCTGCTATTGGTCATTGACCATAGAGGTGTCTCGGTCATGTCTACATAGTTCTCCAACCCGCAGGGTCTGCACACTTAAGGTTTGGTGACGTTTCTGTAGTATAGAGTTATGTATGGTGGTGACCGAAGGTTGTTCGGAGTCCCAGATGAGATCTCGGACGTCACGAGGAGCTCCAGAATGGTCCGGAGGTAAAGATTTATATATAGGAAGTCCTGTTTTGGTCGCTAGAAAAGTTTCGGGCTCATCGGTAGTGTACCGGGAGTGTCGGTAGTGTGCCGGGAGGCCTCCGAGAGGGGTATTTCGACCCAAGAGGCTTCATGGGCTGTGGGAGAGTGCATATCAGCCCTTAGTGGGCTGGTGGAAACTCCCACACAAAGCCCATGTGGCTGGAAAAAAAACCAATAGGAAAAGGTGGAAAAAAGGCAAAAAAGGAGCAATCCTAGTCCTACTAGGATTGGAGGAGGAGTCCTCCTCTCCTAGTAGGTTCGGCCGAACCAGATTGGCTTGGAGCCAAGGATGCCTCCTCTCCTCCTCTCCTCCTATATACACTGGTGGATTTTAGGGTTTTGTACTAGTTTTTTCAGCCATGTGCTACCCATTCCTCCAGTGCATAGTTTCTCCTCTATATCGGATTTCTGTAGTGCTTAGGCGAAGCCTTGCCGGAATAGCTCCACCACCATCACCGGAGCGCTATCACACTGCTGGAGAAATCTTCTTCCTCTCCACTCCTTCTTGCTGTATCAAGACGATGGAGATCGTCATCAAGCTATACGTGTGCTGATTGCGGAGGTGTCATCCGTTCGGCGCCAGATCGGAAGGATCATGATCAAGTTCGTGGGACGGATCGTGATTGGATAGCGGGACGGATCGTGATTGGATCGCACGACGGATCGTGATTGAATCATGGGACAGATCGTGATTAGATCGCACGACGCACAGCGATTTGGATCGTGAAGACGTTTGACTACACCAACTGCGTTTCTTAACGCTTTCCGCTTAGCGATCTACAAGGGTACGTAGATCCACTCTCCCTCTCATAGATGCTCATCACCATGGATAGATCTGCGTGTGCGTAGGAAATTTTTTGTTTCCCATGCAACGTTCCCCAGCAGTGGCATCATGAGCTAGGTCTATGTGTAGATGAGATCTCGAGTAGAACACAGAAGGTTATGGGCGTTGATGCTTAGATTGCTTCCTCCCATGGTCGGATTTTGGTTCAGCGGTATTGTGAGATGAAGCGGCCCGGACCAACATTGCTCGTACGCTTACGAGAGACCGGTTCCGTCGACCGCAACTTGTTGCATAGATGGCTTGCGGGTGCCAGTTTCTCTCATTTTAGTTGGACCGGATTCGACAAAGGCGGTCCTTGAGAAGGTTGAAAAGCAACTAGTGTATCACCGTTGTGGTTTTTGCGTAGATGAGAATTGTTCTTCCTAGATACCCATAGCATCCATGTAAAACATGCAACAACAATTAGAGGATGTGTAACTTGTTTTTACAGGGTATGTTGTGATGTGATATGGCTAATTACATGATGTGATATATGTGATGTATGAGATGATCATGTGATGTATAGATTATCACGACTTGCATGTCGATGAGTATGGCAACCTGCAGGATCCATAGGGTTGTCTTTAATTATTGTATGACCTGCGTGTCAATCATTAAGCGCTATGTAATGCTTTACTTTATCGCTAAACGGTAGCAATAGTAGTAGAAGCATGTTGGGCGCGACAACCCTGATGGCGACACGTTGATGGAGATCAAGATGATGGAGATCATGGTGTCTTGCAGGTGACGGTGGAGATCATGCTGGTGCTTTCAAGATGGAGATCAAAAGCACAAGTTCATGGCCATATCATGTCACTTATGATTTGCATGTGATGTTAATCCTTTTATGCACCTTGTTTTGCTTAGGACGACGGTAGCATTATAAGGTGATCCCTCACTTAATTTCAAGATAAATTGTGTTCTCCCCGAGTGTGCACCATTGCGAAAGTTCATCGTGTTGAGACACCACGTGATGATTGGGTGTGATAGACTCTACGTTCACATACAACAGGTGCAAGCCAATGTTGCACATGTAGAACACTTGGCTTAAACTTCACGAACCTAGCATGTACAGACATGGCCTCGGAACACAAGAGACCGAAAGGTCGAACATGAGTCATATAGTGGATATGATCAACATAATGATGTTCACCATTGAAGCCACCTCAACTCATGTGATGATCGGAGTTGAGTTGGTGGATTTGGATCATGTGACACTCAGATGACCCGAGGGATTTACATTTGAGTGGGAGCTTTAGTAATTTGATTAACTAAACTCATTATCTTGAACAATAGTCTAAGTAAACTTTGCATGTTTATGTTGTAGATCAATGGCTCGTGTAGTAGCACCCCTGAATTTTAATGTGTTCCTAGAGAAAGCTAAGTTGAAAGACGATGGAAGAAATTTTGTTGACTGGGCTCGTAATATGAGGATTATCCTCACGGCTACCTAGAAATCATATGTCCTTGATGCACCGCTTGGTGACCAACAAGAAGACATGACCTCTGAAGACGTTGAGAACGCTTGGGAGGCACGTACTGGAGATCACTCAATAGTTCAGTGTGCAATATTGTATGGATTAGAACCGGGACTTCAAAGACATTTTGAACGTCATGGAGCATATGAGATGTTCCAGGAGTTGAAGTTTATCTTTCAAAAGAACGCCCGGATCAAGAGGTATTAAACCTTCGATAAGTTCTATGCGTGCAGGATGGAGGAGAACGGGTCTATCAGTGAACATATACTTAGAATGTCTGGGTATTCAACTCGTCTAGCGGAGTTGGGAATTGCCCTTCCTCCAGAGGCGATCACTGATAGAGTTCTTCAATCACTGCCACCTAGTTACAAGAGCTTTGTGATGAACTATAACATGCACGGGATGAACAAGTCAGTCGCCGAGCTGTTTGCGATGCTAAAAGTCGCTGAGTCTAAAATCCAGAAAGAACATCAAGTGTTGATGGTTAATAAAACCACTAGTTTCAAGAAAAATGGCAAGGTCAAGGGCAAGGGCAAGAAGGGTAAAACCAAGAAGGATGGCAAAGAAGTTGCTACTCCTGTAAAGAAGCCCAAGCATGGACCCAAGCCAGAAACTGAGTGCTTTCATTGCATGGGAACTAGTCACTGGAAGCGGAACTGCCCCAAGTACCTGGCTGGCAAGAAGGGGGCCAACGACAAACAAGGTATATATGATATACATGTTATTGATGTGTACCTTACTAGCTATCATAGTAGTGCCTGAGTATTTGATACCGGTTCGGTTGCTCACATTTGCAACTCAAAGCAGGAACTACGGAATAAACGAAGGCTGGCAAAGGACGAAGTGACGATGCGCGTGGGAAATGGTTCCAAGGTTGATGTGATCGTCGTCGGCACGCTCTCTCTTCGATTGCCATTGGGATTAGTGTTGAACCTGAATAATTGTTATTTAGTGCTTGCGTTAAGCATAAACATTATATCTGGATCTTGTTTATTACGAGACAGTTACTCAGTTAAATTAGAGAATAAAGGTTGTTCTATTTATATGAGTAATATCTTTTATGGTCATGCACCCAATGTGAGGGGTTTATTCATATTGAATCTTGATAGTGATGATACACATGTTCATAACATTGATGCCAAAAGATGTAGAGTTGATAATGATAGTACCACTTTCTTGTGGCACTGCCGTTTAGGTCATATTGGTGTAAAACGCATGAGGGAGCTCCATGCTGATGGACTTTTGGAGTCACATGATTTTGAATCACTTGACACATGTGAACCATGCCTCATGGGCAAGATGACTAAAACGCCGTTCTCTGGAACAATGGAACGGGCAAGTGAGTTATTGGAAATCATATATACTGATGTATGCGGTCCAATGAATGTGACAGCGCGTGGTGGATATCGTTATTTTCTCACCTTCACAGATGACTTAAGTAGATATGGGTATATTTACTTAATGGAACACAAGTCTGAAATGTTTGAAAAGTTCAAGCAATTTTAGAGTGAAGTTGAGAATCATCATAACAAGAAGATTAAGTTCCGGCGATCTGATCGAGGAGGTGAATATCTGACTGATGAGTTTGGCAGTCACTTAAGACAATGTGGAATTGTTTCACAGTTGACACCGCCCGGAACACCACAGCGTAATGTTGTGACTGAAGATCATAATCGAACCTTATTAGATATGGTGCGTTCTATGATGTCTCTTGCTGATTTGCCACTATCGTTTTGGGGTTATGCATTAGAGACAGCTGCATTCACTTCAAATAGGGCACCATCAAAATCCGTTGAGACGACGCCATATGAACTATGGTTTGGCAAGAAGCCAAAGTTGTCATTTCTTAAAGTTTGGGGATGTGATGCTTACGTCAAAAAGCTTCAGCCTGAAAAGCTGGAACACAAAGCGAAGAAATGTGTCTTCATAGGATACCCGAAAGAGACAGTCAGGTATACCTTCTATCTTAGATCCGAAGGCAAAGTGTTTGTCGCTAAGAACGGAACATTTCTTGAGAAAGAGTTTCTCTCGAAAGAATTGAGTGGGAGGAAAATAGAGCTTGATGAGGTTATTGAACCTTTACTTCAACCAGAAAGTAGCGCAGTGCAGAAAGATGTTTCTGTGGAATCTACAAGAGGAAGTTAATGATGATGATCATGAAGCTTCGGATCAAGCTACTATTGAACCTCGTAGGTCGACTAGGGCGCGAACTACTCTTGAGTGCTATGGCAACCCTGTCTTAGAGGTCATGTTGTTGGACAATAATGAACCTACGAGCTACGGAGGAGTAGTGATGGGCCCGGCTTCCGAGAAATGGTTAGAGGCCATGAAATCCGAGATGGGATCCATGTATGAAAACAAAGTTTGGACTTTGGAAGTATTACCTGAAGGGCGAAAGGCCATTCAGAACAAATGGATCTTGAAGAAGAAGACAGATGCGGCCGGTAATGTCACTCTCTATAAAGCTCGACTTGTGGCAAAGGGTTTTTCACAAGTTCAAGGAGTTGACTACGATGAGACTTTCTCACCCGTAGCGATGCTCAAGTCTGTTAGAATTATGTTAGCAATAGATGCTTATTTCGACTATGAAATTTGGCAGATCGATGTCTAAATAGCGTTCCTCAACGGTTTCCTTGAGGATGAGTTGTATATGATGCAACCCGAATGTTTTGTCAATCTAGAGAATGCTGACAAAGTTTGCAAACTCCAGCGATCCATTTATGGACTGGTGCAAGCATCTCGGAGTTGGAATAAGCGCTTTGAAGAGGTGATCAAAGCATTTGTGTTTATACAAGTTTACGGAGACGCTTGTATTTACAAGAAAGTGAGTGGGAGCTCTATAGCTTTTCTAGTATTATATGTGGATGACATATTGCTGATTGGAAACAATATAGAAATGCTGGAAAGCGTGAAGGAATATTTGAACAAGAGTTTTTCAAGGAAGGACCTAGGAGAAGCTGCTTTCATATTAGGCATTAAGATCTATAGAGATAGATCGAGACGCTTAATAGAACTTTCACAGCGCACATACCTTGATAAAGTTTTGAAGAAGTTCAAAATGGATCAGTCCAAGAAGGGGTTCTTGCCTGTGTTACAAGGTGTGAAGTTGAGTAAAACTCAATGCATAGTAACTGCAGAAGATAGAGAAAAGATGAGTGTCATCCCCTATGCTTCAGCCATAGGCTTTGTCATTTATGCAATGTTGTGCACAAGACCCGATGTCATCCTTGTCATTAGTATGGCCGGAAGATTTCAAAGTGATCCTAGAATGGAGCACGGGACGACGGTCAAGAATATCGCTAAGTACCTAAAAAGGACTAAGGAAATGATTCTCATTTATGGAGGTTATGAAGAGCTCGTCGTAAAGGGTTACGTCGATGCAAGCTTTGACACTGATCCGGATGACTCTAAGTCGCAAACCGGATACGTATTTATTCTCAACGGGGGAGCAGTAAGCTGGTGTAGTTCCAAGAAAAGCATGGTAGCCGATTCTACATGCGAAGCGGACTACATCGCAGCCTCGGAGGCGGCGAAGGAAGGTGTCTGGATGAAGCAGTTCATGACAGATCTTGGAGAAGTGCCCAGTGCACTGAATCCAATGAACCTATTCTGTGACACACTAGTGCCATTGCTTTGGCCAAGGAACCAAGGTTTCACAAGAGGACCAGACACATAAAGTGACGCTTCAGCTCCATCCGCGATTACATCAAGGATGAAGACATAAATATTTGCAAAGTGCACATGGATCTGAATGTTGCAGACCCGTTGACTAAACCTCTTCCAAGGGCTAAACATGATCAACACCAGAAATGCATGGGTGTTCGATTCATTACAATGTAGATCACATAGTGATATGAACTAGATTATTGACTCTAGTGCAAGTGGGAGACTGATGGAAATATGCCCTACAGGCAATAAATAAAGTGTTTATTATTGTATTTCCTTGTTCATGATAATCGTTTATTATCCATGCTAAAATCGTATTAATTGGAAACACATTACATGTGTGGGTAAATAAACAACACTCTGTCCCTAGTACGCCTATAGTGAACTAGCTCGTTGATCGAAGATGGTCAAGGTTTCCTAGCCATTGATATGTGATGTCATTTCATTATGAGATCACATCATTAGGAGAATCATGTGATGGACAAGACCCAAACTAAAAACATAGCATATGATCGTGTCAGTTTATTGTTGTTGTTTTATGCTTGTCAAGTATATGTTCCTGTGACCATGAGATCATGCAACTCACGGACATCGGAGGAATGCCTTGTGTGTATCAAATGTCGCAACGTAATTGGGTGACTATTAAGGTGCTCTATAGGTATCTCCAAGGGTGTCTGTTGAGTTGGCATGGATCATGACTGGGATTTGTTACTCCGTGTGACGGAGAGGTATCTCAGGGCCCACTCGGTAATACAACATCACAATAAGCCTTGCAAGCAATGTGACTAAGTGTTAGTTACGGGATCTTGTATTACGGAACGAGTAAAGAGACTTGTCGATAACGAGGTTGAACTAGGTATGGAGATACCGACGATCGAATCTCGGGCAAGTAACATACCGAAGAACAAAGGGAACATCATATGGGATTAACTGAATCCTTGACATAGAGGTTCGACCGATAAAGATCATCATAGAATATGTAGGAACCAATATGGGCATCCAGGTCCCGCTATTGTTTATTGACCGTCGAGGTGTCTCGGTCATGTCTACATAGTTCTCGAACCCGAAGGGTCTGCACACTTAAGGTTTGCTGACATTTCGGTAGTATAGAGTTATGTATGGTGGTGACCGAAGGTTGTTTGGAGTCCCGGATGAGATCTCAGATGTCACGAGGAGCTCCGTAATTGTACGGAGGTAAAGATTTATATATAGGAAGTCCTATTTTGGTCGCCAGAAAAGTTTCGGGCTCATCGGTAGTGTACCGGGAGTGCCGGTAGTGTACCGGGAGGCCTCCGGGAGGGGTATTTCAACCCAAGAGGCTTCATGGGCTGTGGGAGAGTGAATATCATCCCTTAGTGGGCTGGTGGAAACTCCCACACAAGGACTATGTGGCTGGAGGAAAAAACGTAATAGGAAAAGGTGGAAAAAGGCAAAAAAAGGAGCAATCCTAGTCTTACTAGGATTGGAGGAGGAGTCCTCCTCTCCTAGTAGGTTTGGCCGAACCAGATTGGCTTGGATCCAAGGCTTCCTCCTCTCCTCCTCTCCTCCTATATATACTGGTGGATTTTAGGGTTTTATACTAGTTTTTTCAGCCACATGCTACCCGTTCCTCCAGTGCATAGTTTCTCCTCTAGATCGGATTTCTGCAGTGCTTAGGCGAAGCCCTACCGGAATAGCTCCACCACCATCGCCGGAGCGCCTTCATGCTGCCGGAGAACTCTTCTTCCTCTCCACTCCTTCTTGCTGGATCAAGACGGTGGAGATTGTCATCAAGTTGTACATGTGTTGAACGCGGAGGTGTCGTCCGTTCGGCGCTAGATCGGAAGGATCGTGATCAAGTTCGTGGGACGGATCGTGATTGGATCGCGGGATGGATCATGATTGTATCGCGAGATGGATCGTGATTTGATCGCGGGATGCATGGCAATTTGGATCGCGAAGATGTTCGACTACACCAACCGCGTATCTTAACAATTCCCGCTTAGCGATCTACAAGGGTACGTATATCCACTCTCCCTCTCGTAGATGCTCATCACCATGGATAGATCAGTGTGTGTATAGGAATTTTTTTGTTTCCCATGCAACGTTCCCCAGCACTCTATACCTACTTCAATCTTGTTACCGGCAAGCCATTGTATTCCTTCCGTAATACAAGATCCCGTGACTAACTCTTTAGTCACTTTGCTTGCAAGGCTTATTGTGATGTTGTATTACCGAGTGGGCCCTGAGATACCTCTCCGTCACATGGAGTAACAAATCCCCATCTTGATCCATGCCAACTCAACAAACTCCCTCAGAGATACTTGTAGAGCACCTTTATAGTCACCCATTTACGTTGCGTTGTTTGATAAACACAAGGCAATCTTCCGGTGTCACTTAGTTGCATGATCTCATGGTCATCAGAACAGATACTTTGACATGCAGAAACAATAGCAAATAAAGTCACACGATCATATGCTACATTCATAGTTTGGGTCTTGTCCATCACATCATTCTCCTAATGATGTGATCCCGCTATCAAATGACATCTCATGTCTATGGCCAGAAAACCATGCCCATCTTTGATCAATGAACTTGTTAACTAGAGGCATACTAGGAACACAGTGTTGTCTATGTACCCACACATGTATCTAAGTTTCCAATCAATACAATTCTAACATGGATAATAAACGATTATCATGAACAAAGAAATATGATAATAACTAATTTATTATTGCCTCTAGGGCATATTTCCAATAGTCACCCACTTGCACTAGAGTCAATAATCTAGCTCGAATCACTATGTTATTTGTTATGAATCTCACACCCAATGAGTTCTGGCATTCGATCATGTTTTGCATGTGAGAGAGGTTTTAGTCAACGGTTCTACGACATTCAGATCCATGTGTACTTCCGAAATCGATATGTCATACTGTAGATACTGCTACCATGCTCCACTTGGAGCTATTCCAAATGGCTACTCTGCTATATGTATTCGGGTTGATACTAAGAATCATGTAGATTGGCGTTAAAGCTTGCATCGACGTGACCCTTTACGACGAACTCTTTATCACCTCCATAACCAAAAAATATTTCCTTAGTTCTGTAGTTACTAAGGATAATTTTGACGGATGTCTAGTGATCTACTCCTGGATCACACTTCCCTCGACAGACTCATTGCAAGGCACACATAGCTGCGGTACATAGCATGGCATACTATATAGAGCCTATGGATAAGGCATAGGCGACAACCTTCATCCTTTCACTTTCTTCTACAATGGTCGAGCTTTGAGTCTCACTCAACTCCACACCTTACAAATCAGGCAAGAACTCTTTCTTTGACTAAATCATTTTTAACTCTTTCAAAATCTTGTCAAGGTATGTACTGATTGAAAGTCTTATCACACGTCTTGAAATATCTCTATAGATCTCGGTGCCCAACAATTAAGCAGCTTGTGTTCCTTTTAAAAACTCTTCTCAAATAGTCGTGTATGCTTTCTAGAAATTCTACGTCATTTCCGATCAACAATATGACAACCACATATATTTATCAGAAATTCTATAGTACTCCCACTCACTTTCTTGTAAGTACAAGTTTCTCATAAACTTTGTATAACCCAAAAAACTTTGATCACCTAATCAAAGCGTATATTCCAACTCCGACATGCTTGCTCCAGCCCATAGAAGGATTCCTAGAGCTTGCACACCTTTTAGCATCCTTATGACTGACAAAACAGTCTAGTTGTCTCACATACAACCTTTTCTCAAGTAAACTGTTAAGGAAACGATGTTTTGACATCCATCTGCCAGATTTCATAATTGAAAAATGCAGCAACTGCAAACATAATTCCAAAAGACTTTAGCATCGCTAACGGTGAGAAAGTCTCATCGTAGTCAATTCCTTGAACTTGGCGAAAACTTATTTGCGACAAGTCGAGCTTTATAAATGGTGACATTCACCATCAACGTCTATCTTCATCTTAAAGCTCCATTTATACTCAATGACCTACCGTTCTATGGGAAAGTCTACCAAAGTCCACACTTGGTTTTCATACATGGATCCTTTCTTGGATTTCATGGCCTCTAACCATATGTTGGAATCCAGGCCCATCATCGCTTCTCCATAATTTGTAGGTTCATCGTTTTCCAATAACATGACCTCCAAGACAGGGTTGTTGTACCACTCAGGAGCAGTATGCGTCCTTGTCAACCTACGAGGGTCGATAATAACTTGATCTGAAGCGTCATGATCATCATCATTAACTTCCTCTTCAACTAACGTAGGTTCCACAGAAACATCTTTCTGTGCTGCGCTACTCTCTGGTTGAAACAAAGGTTCAACAACCTCATCAAGTTCTGTCTTCCTCCCACTCAATTCTTTCGAGAGAAACTCTTTCTCGAGAAAGGACCCTTTTTAACAACAAACACTTTTGCCCTCGGATCTGAGATAGAAGGTATACCCAACTGTTACCTAATGGTATCCCATGAAGATGCGCCTTACCACTTTGGGTTCGAGCTCATGAGACATAAGCGTCGCATCCCCAAACTCTAAGAAATGACAGCTTCGGTTTCTGCCAAACCATAATTCATACGGTGTCATATCAGTGGATTTAGATGGTTCCCTATTTCAAGTGTATAGTTATCTCTAATGCATAACCTCAAAACCATAGTGGCAAAACGATAAGAGACATCATAGTACGCACCATATACAATAGAGCACGACTATGACGTTCGGACACACCATCACACTATGGTATTCCAAGTGGCGTGAGTTGTGAAACTACTTCCACATTGTCTTAATTTGTAGACATTTACCTCCATGATCATATCGTAAACAACTTCCACTTAGATATTCACCTCCATGATCATATCGTAGACATTTTTATCTTCTTGTCATGATGATCTCAAACTTCAATCTCAATTTGCTTAGACTTTTCAAACGTTTCAGACTTGTGTTTCATTAAGTAAATATGCCCATATCTATTCAAATCATTAGTGAAGGTAAGAAAATAATGATATCCACCGCATGCTACAACACTCATTGGACCGCATACGTCAACATGTATCATTTATAATAAGTCACTTCCCCGCTCCATCATACCGGCAAATGGTGTTTCAGTCATTTTTCCCAAGAGACATGGTCTGCATGCCTCAACCGATTTCAAATCTAATGAGCCCAAAGATATGACATTTAATGACACTGCCACAAGTATGTGCTACTATCGTGTTTAACTTTGTATCTTTTGGCATCAATGTTATGAACATGTGTATTACTACAATCAAGATTCAACAAACCATTCTCACTGGGTGCATGACCATTGAAGGTATTATTCATGTAAATAGAATAACCATTATTCTCTAACTTTAAATGAATAATAGTGTTATTCTCTTAAGGTTTCCTAGCCATGGACATGAGATGTCATTTGATAACAGGATCACATCATTAGGAGAATGATGTCATGGACAACACCCAAACTATAAATGTAGCATATGATTGTGTCACTTTATTGCTGTTGTTTTCTGCATGTCAAGTATCCGTTCCTACGACCATGAGATCATGCGACTCACTGACATCGGAGGAGTATCTTGTGTGTATCAAATGTCGAAAAGTAACTAGGTCACTATAAAGGTGCTCTACAGTTATCTCTAAGGGTGTGTTTTGGGTTGGCATGGATCAAGACTGGGATTTGTTACTCCATGTGACGGAGAGGTATCTCAGGGCCCACTCGGTAATACAACATCACAACAAGCTATGCAAGCAATGTGACTAAAGTGTTAGCCATAGGATATTGTATTACGGAACGATTAAAGAGACTTTCCAGTAACGAGATTGCACTAGGTATAGAGATACCGACGATCGAATCTCAAGCGACTAACATACCGAAGAACAAAGGGACCACCATACGGGATTATCTGAATCCTTGACATAGAGGTTCAACCGATAAAGATCTTTGTAGAATATGTAGGAGATAATATGGGAATCCATGTACCACTATTGGTTATTGACCGTAGAGGTGTCTCGGTCATGTCTACATAGTTCTCAAACCCACAGGCTCTACACACTTAAGGTTCGGTGACGTTTCAGCAGTATCGAGTTATGTATGTTGGTGACCGAACATTGTTCGGAGTCCCGGATGAGATCCCGGAAGTCACAAGGAGCTCCGGAATGTTCCGGAGGTAAAGATTGATATATAGGAAAGTGGTATTTGGGTTCTGGAAAAGTTTCGGGCACTATCGGTAGTGTACCGGGAGTGACGAAAGGGTTCTGGGGGTCGACTAGGAGGGGCCCACCCACCCCAGGGGTCATATGGGCCTAAGTTCTTGCGCACCATCCAATTGTGGGATGGTAAACCTACCACATAGGGCCCTTGCGCCCAAGGGTAGGTGGGGAGGTTCCTTGGAGGGGAGGGAGACCTCCCTAGAGCGCCCACCTCCCTTGTGGGAGGTGGCCTCCTCCCTATCTTGGCCGGCCAGCCCTCCTTGGAGGAGAGGCCAAGGCTGCGCCCTACCTACCCCTTCCTACTATGAATAGAGAGGGAGATTAAGGGAACCACCACCCTAAGGCATAGGTGCAGCCCTCCCTCTCTCCCTAGATTTGTTTCTCCTCCAAAATGCGTCTGCGGCAGCGCTTGGCAAAGCCCTGCTGTGATCACTCCACCACCACCGCCACCATGCCGTTGTGCCGCTGGAGAACTCATCTACCTCCCCACCCTCGCTTTCTGGATCAATGAGGTGTAGATCGTCGTCGACCTATACGTGTGCTCAACGCGGAGGTGCCATTCGTTCGGCACTAGATCGGACGGACCACGATGGGATCGCGGGACGACTCATGATGAGATCGCGGGACGGATCATGATTGGATCGTGAAGACGTTCGACTACATCAACCACATTTCTTAAAGCTTCCACTTAGCGATCTACAAGGGTATGTAGATTCACTATCCCTCTCAGAGATGCTCATCACCATGGATAGATCTTGCATGTGCATAGGAAAAAATTTGTTTTCCATGCAACGTTCCCCAACAGTGGCATCATGAGGTATGTCTATGTGTAGATGAGATCATGAGTAGAACACAAAGGAGTTTGTGGTCGTTCATGCTTAGATTGCTTCCTCCCTTGGTCATGTTTTGGTTCAGCGGTACTATGGGATGAAGAGGCCCGGACCAACCTTACTCGTATGCTTACGAGAGACCGTTTCCATCGACTGACGTGCAACTTCGTTGCACAAAGATGGATGGATGGTGTGTGTTTTTCCTACTTTAGTTGGATTGGATTCGACAAAGGTGGTCCTTGAGAAGGTTGAAAAGCATCTTATGTATCACCGTTATGGTTTTTGCATAGGTCAGAATTGTTGTTGCTAGATACCTGTAGCAGCCATGTAAAACTTGAGGCAAATATTAGAGGACGTCTAACACGATGAAATATATGTGATGTATGTGATGATCATGTATTGTGTAGAATATCACGACTTGCATGTCGATGAGTACGGCAACCGGCAAGAGCCATAGGGTTGTCTTTAATTATTGTATGACCTGTGTGTCAATCATTACGCGCTATGTAATGCTTTACTTTATCGCTAAGCTGTAGCAATAGTAGTATAAGCATGGTGGGTGCGACAAACCCGATGGATGGGTGGATACAGTGCGGGAGCGCATTGTAGCGCACTCCATAGAGCCATTATGGCCGGAATTTGCATAAACAATCGGCACATGCGTGTCCATTTGTGTCTTGGAGGCCACATAGAGGCCCCTGAGTGCCTAGGAGCTGTGGTAGAGGTGGGGAGGAAGAAATGGAGAGAGTGGCAGGTAATACATGTTGATGCACTCGGGTAGAAATGGGACTCTATGACTGAGGCTTGGGCAGGGGGAGTTATTGGAGGTAGAAGGTAACACTATGAGGTTGTGGTAAAGTTTGAGGTGAAGGAGATTGGGGAAAGGGGCCCTAGCATGTTTTTACCAAATCACCTGAAGGTGTTTGATGAAGATTTAGGCAAGCAAATGGAGTTTGCTTGACTTGATGTTTAACAGGATGTAGATGTAGGTAAAATTAGAGTGGATCACCAAGTTTGAAAAGAATTGAAGAAAGTTGGTAGTGTAAGCTTAAAAAACATAGAATTCAACAGAATTAGATTCCTATAGATCCAGGCATGCAATTCTATTCTACCAAATCAACCACTTGGTGTAGTAGCCTTATTTAGGGATTAGAACATGGCCACAAAGTTTGGGGTCAATAGGGAAAACTTCAGAATGTAAAGTTGTCCAAACTTGACCTTGGAGAGGAATGGTTTCGAAATATTTTCCTGGAGCAAATCAATTGGAATTGAGATGAAACTTTCCAAGATCATCACATATAGCATGTGTGACTTCCTGGAATTTTCCTGGATTTTATTTAGAATATTTCTTATAGAAATATTTCAAAAGCTTGATTTAAGTGTAAAGAGTTTTGGAGGGTTTTGCCCTGTCACAGCCCTAGCTTAGGCTGTGCTTGTCATTGCATAACCATCATGGCATCATGTTTAACTTCAAATGAATTTGAAATGGGGATGATCAAACCCTAGCACAAATAAAATTCAAATTGGTTAAACTTAAAAATAATTTCAATGAATCAGAAATGCCTTAAAAAATGTTCCTTTTCTTTGATAAATATTGGCAACTCCATATCAGTCAAACCAAGAATATCATTTTAAAATGAGCATCTAGTGCTACTTAAATCGACTAATAAAGTATTATAAATGTGATACATGTCCAAAAATGCCCAAACCTTTTTGTGGAAGTTTTAAATAATCAAATTATATTTCATAAATATTGTGGCCATTATTGTGCAAGATATTTTGGCCTCACAAAATAAAACAAATGTCACAAGAAAAGAAAAGAAAAAATAAAAAATAAAAAAGGGGGCAAAACCTTACTAGCCCAAGTGGAATCCCATCCCACCCCACAAGGGGCGCGCGCCGGCCTCCACCTCCTGCTTGCCACGGAGCTGCTTCCCCTCGCCTTACCCGTGCCATGGAGGCCCCGGGGAGCTCCCTCTCCCCCCTGAGCTCATTCTCCCTCTCCCTCTGCTTCTTCTCCCTTGGACCTAAGCGGAGCTCATCACTGCTCGCAACCACCGCGGCATACTAGGGACATTGTGTTTGTCTATGTATCCACACATGTATCCATGTTTCCAATTAATACAATTATAGCATGGATAATAAACGACTATCATGAACAAGGAAATACAATAATAAACACTTTATTTATTGTCTCTAGGGTATATTTCCAACACAAGCAAACCGCTGTGAGCCACTGACTCTTTCCCCCTCGTTTTCCTCGTCGTGGTCGTCCTCCAGCAAGCGCAACCGCCGGACCCGAAACCTCCCACTACCGTGATTCGTTGCCGCCATGGCCAGGGCTATCCAAGCTCGCGTCTGAGCATGTGGACGAGCTCCTGGAGGTGCCAGGGGCCCAACTCCACCGCAGCCCCGCTTGCATCCCCCTTCAGTGTCATGGCCGCACTTGTGCAAACTTTGGCCACCACCGTGGGCTTGCCTCCGGTGAGACCAGCCCCCCCAGCTCCGTTTGCTTGCTCCCCAAGGTGCGCGGGAGCGAGGGCGTTCGAACAAGCCCCTGCGCGCGTCTTTTGGCCGACAGACGGCGAGTTCCGACGTGCCTCCACCGCAGTTTCACGTTGCCGGCATTGAGCCGCCGATGGGGTGACGTGGCGGGTCATTAGGGCTAATCCCCTGCTAACCAACCCCCTAGCCACTGACAAGTGGCCCCTGGGTTGATCAAAGCCCCGGCTAGCATGGTATTAGTCCTGGGTCACTGACCAGTGGACCCCACTGGTCAAGTTTGACCTAGACCAGGCGTTGTTGACCTGCTGACGTCATGATGACGTCATGCTAACGTAAATAAGAGTTTTTATAATAAAATCAATTAGCAAATTCCAGAAAAAGTTTAAAACTTCTAAAAATCATAGAAAATAATCTATAACTCCGATGAAAATAATTTATATATGAAAAATGATCAAAAAAATCCAATGAATCTGTTTATGCCGTTATCATGCATGTTTGAACAATCTAACATCACCAAGTAGGACATTTTATGATTAGGGCAATATATGAAATATCATTTGGAGTCGGAATTCAAACTTGTTTGAATTCCACTTCAACGAACTTCGCTAACTACCCCTCTAGGTCAATTCAGTACCTTAACTTGTCATATCATGAATCATGTTTGTTACAATGCATTGAATGTTGTTCCTTTGTGTTTGCCGGTGGTTGTTCCCTCTCGGTAGACGTTGGTTCTGACGATGTGAACGTTGACACTAATGAAGAGAAGTAATATCTCCAAAACTATCAGGCAAGCAAACCCCCTTGAGCATACTAATATGAACCCACTTTCTCGCTCCTGCTCTCCTTTACTGCATTAGGACAACAAGGATTCAACTATTACCTGTCATCAATAGTTGAACCCATTCCTTGCATGACCAGTCTTTGCCACAATAAATAGTTGAAACCACATAGCATGAGCAACAACCGCTTGAGCCTTGTTTTGCTTACTCATCCATGATTGCTTACTTACTGTGCCTGCTATGCTTAGAGTCATGTCATGTCGGGTGTTGAATCAGAATGACAATGTTCATGTCCTATTGTGTGAGAGCTAAGTGTGTGAACACGATTTGGTAAAGGTAGCGATGAGAGACCATGTTGGAGTACATGGCAGGTTGTCTCATTTGGACCGTCCTTAAGAACTGAGTTATGTGTATGTTATCCAAGACAAGATACTACCGCACATTGGGATACTTAATTGACCCTCTTGACTTATTAATCGCCTAGATCTCTGTCCGGGAGTTGCAACTAGTTTCTGGTGTTTGTAGGACAAGTGTTGGTGTCCGTGCATAGCGCTGCCCGACAGGGCGGGCTGTGAGGCGGTATAGGCACGATGGCACGGTGTACCAAGTGGCACCCGAACGGTGGGCTTGAGAACCCTGCGCACATCATTTGACGCCGTAGCGGAAACTTCGGCCGGACTTCCGTGCGGGTTCACTCTCAAATAGGCGATAAAACTCGACTAGGGTCTGGTGTGATTGACGGTCGTGGCTGACTCACTCGCTAGGCTTCCGCTTGAAGGTTGCCGAGGTGCCTTTTACGTGCACATGGCGATAAGTGGCGGGAGCGTGTGTAAAGAAGTATACCCCTACAGGGTGAAATAATTTGTTCGAATAGTCGCGTCGTCGGATATGGACTACTTGGAGAACTTATGTGGTTCGTAGAAACCTTGAAGTGGATACTCTAAAATACACAAGATAAGCGTGACTCCTATGGATGGCCTTCTCGTAGGGAGACGGGAGTTGATCCATAGTGGTGTATTGATTTGGTGAATATGTGGACTCGTGTGCGCTATCCCACCTCAAAGATACTACTTGTAGTCGTAGTATAGTTTAGCAAACATTCAAAGATGGCTTGCTGCAATAAACTCCACAACCCCCTTCCTTGAAAATGATGCATATGTAGTTAGATCTGATGTAAGTCTTGCTGAGTACCCTTGTACTCACATTTGCTTAATTTATGTTTTTGCAGAGGAGACGTTAGTCTCACTAGTGATTCTTATGACGTGACGTGCGATGTTGACCGGATTAGCTTGGGAATCCCAGACACAGGTCTGGTTCCTCTGGTAGGGTCGTTGTAGCTTTTCAGGCTCCTCCAACCACTTTTGTAGATGTCTGTACCCAGACATGTTAACTTCCGCTAGTTTGTTTGAATACTCTGAATGTTGGGTCTTGTGACCCCTGCTTGTAACATCTTATTGTGCTGGCTCTTCCGAGCCTTCTAAATAAATGTTGTAATGTTGTATGGTTATGTTGTGATGCCATAGTTGTATCTATGCATATCGGGCATGTCATGCATACGTGTGACGTGCAATGGTATGCATGGGATTCGACCCCTAATTGTGTGCCTTTAGTAGTACTCTTTACGGGGAAATGCCTCTTTGTGCTTCGACCGATACTTGGTAGCTTGCTACTGCTCCGGACAAATTGATTGACCGACATGTATCCTTCTTTGTTGTTGTGTTTGTCCCTTCGGCGAAATGTCTCACGATGTAATGGAGTCCCTGTAGCCTTCTACGACTCGCCTACGTGCAGTGATGACATTCAAGTCCAACGGTGTAATGGAGTGCTTGTAGCTTGCTATGACTCGACACCTGCATTGCTGGGTTACGTATTTATGTCCCTATACGGATGTGCCACTTGGGTTCTATGACTAGTCATGTTGGCCCGGGTTCTTTGACATTTGAATGCTAGCGACACATTCACATACGTGAGCCAAAAGACGCAAACGGTCCCGACCCAGGTAAGATGGCAGCCGTGGAGATAACTGTGGATGAGGCCGCAAAGTGATGTGGTGTGTTACAAGCTAGATTCTTATGGCTTAGGATCGGGGTCCCGACAACATTGGTATCAGAGCTTGACTGCCTGTAGGATTACCAAGCCAAACTGGTCGATATTGAGGTTAGAACTGCTTTAGTTATATAAGGGAATTGATTGTGGAAGGGAACGTAAGGCTCTTTTACTCCTTTCCTTGTGTCATTCTAATTCTGAGTCACCATCTTCTTTTCTACGGGGATCAAGGACTAGGCCTTCTCATCTATCTATTAGGATAACGAGTTACTATGCTGGAGACCTATAGCAAAGTTGTTGTCTTCCTCGATCAGTGTCTCCATAAGAATTCAATGTCATGTTGTTGGTTTTCTTGTGTAGGTTGCCTCATATTTCATGCTGGTACTGCCGTTATGCTGTCCGAGTTATCCAAGGTTTCTAAATTATCTCATGCAATTGCAAAACTCTTTCGTCTTGATTCAATGTCTTTCAGGCCAGACAAAGCACACTAATTGTTGAGTTGAGGTACTCTATTACCTCGACGTGTTTGTTGAAGTGTTAGGAAACCATGTTGTTTCAGTGAACCACCCAATAGTCTAGTTGTGTCTTTTGTTTCCAGTGTGATAATTCTGACCATCATTATCAAAAGCATGCCGTGATTCTACTTAGTCAATAGGTATTATGTATCTGGATTCCTGAACCCAAGAATCATTCTGCTCACTTCCATTGATAGTATTTGCTCGTTCCTTTAGGATATTAGTAACCTTGTTATAGTCCTCAAGGTTCGTGGTATATCATTCTTCCAATACCATGAATCCGTTATGACAGAAGTTCCTTGTGATCTTAATATCACAACAAGAGTGCTCATGATGAGTCCTCCATTTCATAGTTGTGAGCCTGCCAATTCTTTTATTTCTGCACGGGTTATCTGGAAGAAACATGTTGAACTCCATTTGACATACTCGATCCATGCATCTACAACTCAGGAAAAATCAAGTGCTCTTGAGTTGTCCTTCTTCAATTGTATTATGACCTTTATCTATCAATGGATAGTCAAGAGTATGTCATGCATTATGTCATCGATGTCGACTAATGTTGTGGTCTGTCAAGACATTCTATTTCAGAATGACTAGGAGAAGAAAACTCCAATACCTCATCCATTTCTTGGATTGGGTCAAAGTAGTTGTATTCCGCAGATCAAAATGCCAATCCAGCTTTTGCTTTGTTCTACCTTGAAGTATTACTCTCTTCATGTAAAGAATATCATGAGAACTGCACTCCCTCTTATGAAATCTTAATGTAGTGATACTTCCCGCCATCATCATTCATTCCCTGGTCTCTGTGTTGTCTGTAACCAGAACACCGGTAAGTGAATCGTGATGTGCGTAATCTATACTCCTAGCAACCTTGTTGCTTGGAAGTTAGTGGACAATAATTTCACTCTTGGTGTGATGGTCATTGAATTGTCATACTGAGGTGGATCGTGCTACCTAGTCCATCTTTCATGGTAAACTTTTTGATCAACGACTTAAGCTTGTGTCAATCCTTCGCTCGGTTGATCATCTCGTCTTGCCTTGATAAGAAAGATTGTTCTCGAGCTTGATTACATGTCGGTGGGTCATGATTTTCCGAATATCTTCTCGGAAGTATTACCAAGGTGTTCCTTTACCATTATGTTGAGTTCGTGATCAAGATGGTTTTTCTGTAAATCACCCCTTCTCCAAGAATCTGTGTTGGATATCCCTGAAATAGTTGGTCAAGCTAAACAACAACTTGGAGAGTTGGAAGGTAAAAGATTCGCCTGACTTAGTCATTTTCAACGGAATATCTTGTGTGTGTGTCGAAGAAAGAGGATATCTTCATCAATTGATTCTTGTGATCAATTGTTGCACCTATTATCTTGTTCAACCTTTGATTTGAGTATGGGCTATCATCAAATCAAAATCAAAACTAAAGATCTTCCTAATGTTGTTTTGCCCATGAATGTATCCTCGAGCATACACCGTTATATCTTTTGGTCTGAGCAATGCTATCACCTTGTTTCCATAGTTGTGGAATTCCATCTATATGGATGTCTCGATGAATTATTGTTGAGCCCATCGACAACATTTTCATCTATTGCGTAACTCATGATGAACATGAAGCTAGTGTTGGAAACTTTTGTAGGCAATATCTTCGTGTTCCGTACATGAAGTATATGTGTGGTGTAGGAAGTGACTTACTCAAATTTCATGTGCATTGGTGCAAGTTGCCACCGTGACTTTGGGAAAAGTTATTTTGTCTCCTCTGGAATCATCCCAAGTCAATCATGCATGTGTGAAGTATTCTATGGCGTGATAGGCTTGCTACCTCATTCCGTATGAATTTCCTAGCACATCAAGCCACTGATTGTCTTGTTAAGGAAAAGAAGTTAAGTGTTATTCATGAAGAGCTCACACGGACGTACACAAGACTTCATTACCCCAGTGATGGTTCCTAACCCGAACTCGGTACTAATTTGATGTAAGACTATTTAGTAATGCTTGTCCTGGACTTCGTGTTCATGTGGGTCTTGCAATCTAGCTCATGTTTTGGAGTTGGCTTCCGCAGTTCATCTCCTGAGAATTCCGCAACGTCATCTCGTCGATTTGTGTTGCAAACTTTCCACATCAGACATCCGAGCACCAACCAGATCTGAATCTCAGACATATATAATGGTTGGGACGTTACCCCAAGAATTAAAATATTGGTCTCTCTATAACCCGGCAAAGGGATGTTGTGGCTAACATACCTATCCAAAAGACCTACTATTATGATATCTTGTATCAGCAACTTGGCCACCTCCTCATGAGGACCTTGTATGACTTGATCTAGAAGTTACTCCTCATGGGCCCTTAGTACCCCTGAAGTCTGACCTTTACTGGATGTTCTAGTCATAACACCTAACCTATAATTTGGGTTATGCTAGTACATCAAGGAGACATTACAAGCGGACTGCTAAATATCTCTCGGTTGATCATCTAGATTTCGTTCCCTTCGCATAACTAAGGTGAAATCTGAGAAAGTGTGGTCTTCCTTTGCATCTGCATTCTCCATCATTATTCATCATTGTAGTATGTTGTGTTGCCAGGATCCTTGGCACGGATGTTGGTAAAAACCCTAATGAATATGGAAAAGCTCAAGTTCTTGAGAGCATGCTCAGACACTGGGTTATACCTCGGTATCAATTGGAAAGTGCCTTCCGTTTACCGAGTTGTTCTATAACTCTAGTTTCCTTTCTGATTTGAGTATGTCAGTCTTTGAATTCCTTCCAACGATCACTTGAGAATTACCTTAGACTGGTATGAAGAGTTTCAATGATCTGTGGATCAAAAGTAATTCTTTTTGCCACTTAAAGGATAATCCTACGAGTCACCTTCCCTAAGGTGCCCGTTGTGGTATGAAGGGCAACTAACTCCTTGCTACTTTGAAACCGCGTCACCATCTGCTTAAGTGTGGAATTGTTTCCTACCAAATTGATCCTTGCCATCTACCTCATTCCATACCTCTTGAGATGTTTGGTGTCTCAGCTCAAGAGACGTTCTCACGTTTCATTCCATGAGTTGATCATGAGTCGTTCGATCTTCTTAAGGATCGATTCTTGTAGAGCTTTCTATCCCTATTGTCTTTCTATTGGATGAAGATCCCGAAGTTAAAGATCTCAAGATCAGTGTAATGCATTGAATCAACAGCTGCGAGGAGGGCACTTGGACCATAAAGATTGTGTTAGTTATTGTCCCTTTGACTTCTTACCCTATGCTTGAATCTCGGGACGAGATTCTTGTTTGAGTGGGGGTGAGTTGTCACATCCCTAGCTTAGGCTCTGCTTGTCATTGCATAACCATCATGGCATCATGTTTAACTTCAAATGAATTTGAAATGGGGATGATCAAACCCTAGCACAAATAAAATTCAAATAGGTTAAACTTAAAAATAATTTCAATGAATCAGAAATGCCTTCAAAAGTGTTCCTTTTCTCTGATAAATATTGGAAACTCCATATTAGAGAAAAATAGATTTTTCAAACCAAGAATATCATTTTAAAATGAGCATCTAGTGCTACTGAAATCGACTAATAAAGCATTACAAATATGATAGATGTCCAAAAATTCCCAAACCTTTTTGTGGAAGTTTGAAATAATCAAACTATATTTCATAAAAATTGTGGGCATTACTGTGCTAGATATTTTGGGCTCACAAAATAAAACAAATGTCAGAAGAAAAGAAAAGAAAAAATAAGAAATAAAAAAGGGGGCAAAACCTTACTGGACCAAGTGGGAAGCCCATCCCAGCCCACCAGGGGTGGGGAGGTCATCTCCCACCTTCGGCCAGTAGGCAGCCGAGGTGTCGGCCGCGCGCGCGCCGGCCTCCACCTCCTACTTGCCACAGCGCTGCTTCCCCTCACCTTACCCGCGCCACGGAGGCCTCGTGGAGCTCCCTCTCCAGCCCCCACCCCCGAGCTCATTCTCCCTCTCCATCTTCTTCCTCTCCCTCGGACCCGAGCGGAGCTCTTCGCCGCTCACCACCACCACGGCCACGGGCCTTCTCCAACCCCTCTGGTGAGTCCAGCTGCTCCGCCTCGATGCCCTGCTCCTCTCCGACGAATAAAACCTGCTGGAGATGCCCTACCGAGCCGCCTCGACTTCGTCTTCAACCTCTGGCTTCGTCGACCGCCGTCGTCGATTCTCTCCATCCTGAAGGCCCCCGAGCTCGCCGACCGCACCAAGCGAACCGCTATGAGCCACTAACTCTTTCCCCCTCGTTTCCCTCATCGTGGTTGTCCTCCAGCTAGGGCAACCACCATACCCGAAACCTCCTGCCGCCGTGATTCGTCACTGCCGTGATTCGTTGCCGCCATGGCCAGGGCTATCCAAGCTCGCGTCTGAGCATGTGGACGAGCTCCTGGAGGCACCAGGGGCCCAACTCCACCGCAGCCCCGCTTGCATCCCCCCTGCAGTGTCATGGCCGCACTTGTCCGAACTCTGGCCACCGTCGTGGGCTTGCCTCCGATGAGACCAACCGCCCAGCTTTGTTCGCTTGCTCCCCAAGGTGCGCGGGACTCAGGGCATTCAAACTAGCCCCTCCGTGCGTCTTTTAGCCGCAGGAAGGCAAGTTCCGACGTGCCTCCACCGCGATTTCACATCACCGACATTGAGCAGCCGGTGGGGTGACGTGGCAGGTCATTAGGGCTAATCCCCTACTAACCAACCCCCCCCAGCCACTGACGAGTGGGCCCTAGGGTTGGTCAAACCCCCGGTTAGCACAGGATTAGTCCCGGGTCACTGACCAGTGGACCCCATTGGTCAGGTTTGACCTGGACCAGGCGTTATTGACCTGCTGACGTCATGATGACGTCGGGCTGACATAAATAATAATTTTTATAATAAAAATAAATCAGGAAATCGCGAAAAAAGTTAAAAACTTCCAAAAATAATAGAAAATAATCTATAACTCCGATGAAAATAATTTATATATGAAAAATGATCAGAAAAATCTAATGAATCTGTTTATGCCGTTATCATGCATATTTGAACAAGTTAACATCACCAAGTAAGACATTTTATGATTAGGGCAATATATGAAATATAATTTGGAGTTGGAATTCAAACTTGTTTGAATTCCACTTCAACTAACTTGGCTAACTACCCCTCTAGGTCAATTCAGTACCTTAACTTGTCATATCATGCATCATGTTTATTGCATTGCATTGAATGTTGTTCCTTTGTGTTTACCGGTGGTTGTTCCCTCTCGGTAGATGCTGGTTCTTACGATGTTAACGTTGACACTAATGAAGACAAGTAATATCTTCAGAACTATCAGGCAAGCAAACCGCCTTGAGCATACTGATACGAACCCACTTCGTCGCTCCTGCTCTCCTTTACTGCATTAGGACAACAACGATTCAACTGTTACCTGTCATCAGTAGTTGAACCCATTCTTTGCATGACCTGTCTTTGCCACAGTAAATAGTTGAAACCACATAGCATGAGCAGCAACTGCTTGAGCCTTGTTGTTCTTACTCATCCATGCTTGCTTACTTACTATGCCTTCTATGCTTAGCGTCCTGTCGTGTCGGGATTGATTCATCTGGGTGATGAATCAGAATGGCAATGTTCATGTCCTATTGTGTGAGAGATAAGTGTGTTAACATGATTTGGTAAAGGTAGCGATGAGAGCCATGTAGGATTACATGGATGGTTGTCTCATTGGGACTGTCCTTAAGAACTGAGTTTTGTGTATGTTACGCAAGACAAGATACTACCGCACATTGGGATACTTAATTGATCCTCTCGACTTATTAATCGCCTAGATCTCTGTCCAGGAGTTGCAACAAGTTTCTCGTGTTTGTAGGACAAGTGTTGGGGGCCATGCGTAGCGTTGCCTGATGGGGTGGGCTGTGATACGGTATAGGCACGGTGGCACGATGTACCAAGTGGCACCCAAACGGTGGGCTTGGGAACCCTGCGCACATCGTTTGAGGCCGTAGCGGAAACTTTGGCCGGACTTCCATGCGGGTTCAGTCTCAAATAGGTGATAAACCTGGAACAGGGTCTCGTGTGATCGACAGTCATGGCCGACTACCTCGCTGGGCTTCAGCTTGAAGGTTGTCGAGGTGCCTTTTATGTGCACATTGTGATAAGTGGCGGGAGCGTGTGTTAAGAAGTATACCCCTGCAGGGTGAAATAATCTATTCGACTAGCCGCGTCCTCGGATATGGACTACTTGGAGAACTTATGTGGTTCATAGACAACTTGAAGTGGATACTCTAAAATACGCAAGATAAGCGTGAGTGCTATGGATGGCCTTCTCATAGGGAGACGGGAGTGGATCCATAGTGGTGTAGTGATTTGGTGAATATGTGGACTCATGTGTGCTATCCCACCTCAAATATACTACTTGTAGTCGTAGTTTAGTTTAGCCAAGAGTCAAAGCTGGCTTGCTATAATAAACTCCACAACCCCCTTCCTTGAAAATGATGCATATCTAGTTAGATCTGATGTAAGTCTTGCTGAGTACCCTTGTACTCACGTTTTCTTAATTTATGGTTTTGCACAGGAGATGTCAGTCTCACTAGTGATTCTTATGATGTGACGTGCGATGTGGACCAGATTAGCTTGGGAATCCCAGACAGAGATCTGGTTCCTTTGGTAGGGTCGTTGTAGCTTTTCAGGCTCCTCCAGCCACTTTTGTAGATGTCTGTACCCAGACATGTTAACTTCCGCTTGTTTGTTTGAATGCTCTGAATGTTGGGTCTGGTGACCCCTGCTTGTAACATCTTATTATGTTGGCTCTTCCAAGCCTTCTAAATAAATGTTCTAATGTTGCATGGTTATGTTGTGATGCTATAGTTTTATCTATGCATATCGGGAGTGTCATGCGTACGTGTGACGTCCAATGGTATGTATGGGATTCGACACCTAGTTGTGTGCCTCTAGTAGTACCCTATTTGGGAAATGCCTCTTTGTGCTTCCACCGAGCCTTGGTACCTTGCTACTACTCCGGACACATTGATTGACCGGCGTGTGTCCTTCTTTGCTATTGTGTCTATCCCTTCAGGGAAATGTCTCGTGATGTAATGGAGTCCCTATAGCTTGCTATGACTCGCCTACGTGCAGTGATGACATTCATGTCCCATAGCGTAATGGAGTCCTTGTACCTTGCTATGACTCATCTACTCATGCTGGAGATCGACACTTGCATTGTTGGGTTATGTATGACTGTCCCTATATGGATGTGCCACTTGGGTTCTACGACTAGTCATGTCGGCCCAGGTTCTTTGACATTTGAATGCTAGCAACACATTCACATACGTGAGCCAAAAGACGCAAATCTTCCCGGCCCAGGTAAGGTGGCAGCCGTGGAGATAACTGTGCGTGAGGCCACAAAGTGATGTGGTGTGTTACATGCTAGATTCTTATGGCTTAGGATCGGGGTCCCGACATGCCCATTATTTTGAACATGACCATATGTTGAAACTCTTATATATGGAAAACATATGTCCACTGAGTTTCCCTAAATTTTTCTCAAATATTGTTAAACCATTTAAATAATTTAACCCTATGGAAAACCATTTTGTGCTTTAAGAAAAATCCTTTAAATAAAATAGTAAAATAGTCTTTAAAATCATATGGTTTCAGGAATCCATATATATTAGGTTCCAAATAAATCCTTTGGTGTAAAATATTCCACCCAATTTGTGGACTTGTAGTACAAACCTCGATTTAGGGGGTTTTGAAAACCTAATTTGAATAAATTATTCTTGTCTAAAACAATATTTGATAAAAATAGTTTTAGGTACTATTCACATGGTATGATCATTGGGGAATATGTTTGGATCCAGGAAGATGAATGTGGGGAGGAGAAGATCATGGAGTGCCAATATCCAATCAACCAAACAAGCAATCAAGAAACAATCCAAACAAGCACATGCACTCAAAAAAGTTTTAAATGGTTCCAATTTTTATAAATCCATAGCATAGCATTGTGATACAAATACATGGTGTGAAAGACCTGCCCCCTTACAAGAATCTTGTCCCTGAGATTCCTAGGCTCAGCGCTTAAAACATAAGGGAACTCGGATCTAAGATAGTCTTCATGTTCCCAGGTTGCTTCTACTTTAGTGCGGTTGCTCCATTGGACCTTGAAGTACTTGATGGTGCGGCTTTGGGTGTCGTGATCTGCTTCATCTAGAATATGAATTGGCCACTCATGATAAGTTAGGTCTGGCTGAGGATCAATGGCTTGATGATCGATGTCCTTGTAGAGGTCGGGCGGTTGGGAACTTGGAGACACTTCTAGAGTTGTGATATGTGGAACACGTTGTGCACATCTGATAGCTCCGATGGTAGCTCTAGTTGGTAGGCGACTTCTCCTCGTCTTTCAGTGATCTTGAAGGGGCCAGTGTATCTTGGTGCCAGCTTTCCCTTGACGTGGAAATGCTTGGTTCCCTTGAGAGGAGTAACTCGTAGGTAAACATGGTCCCCAACACTGAAACTTATGTCCCGATGGTGGCAGTCGGCATAGATCTTATGTCTTGACTTGGCGGTCTCTAGATGTTCTCTGATGAGTTGAACTTGCTCTTCTGCCTCGTTGGGGGATATCTAGTCCAAAGACTAGTCCTTCTCTGATATCTGACCAATTGAGGGGAGTGTGACACTTGCGTTCGTATAACACCTCAAATGGTGCCATTTGAAGACTCGGCTGATAGCTATATTTGTAGGAGAACTCCGCGAAGGGTAGGCAATCTTCCCACTTGGCTTTGTATGCCAGAACACAAGCAGAAGAATATCCTTGAGTATCTCGTTTACTTGTTTCGTCTGGCCTCTAGTCTGAGGGTGAAAAGCAGTGTTGAAGGACAACTTGGTTCCGAAGGCCTCTTCGTATCTATTCCAGAACCTCGAGGTAAATTGGATACCTTGTTCTAACATGATCTCCTTAGGAACTTCGTGAAGGCTCACGATCTGGTTGATGTAGAGGTTGGCCAACTGGATCCCATTATAGGTCGTCTTGATAGGAATGAAGCGGGCTACCTTGGTCAGGTGATCGACAATGATCCAAATGGAATCATGTCCCTTGCTTGACCCATGTAATCTGGTGATGAAGTCCATCCTGACTTTGTCCCACTTCCATTCTGGCACCTTGAGACGCTGTAATGGTCCAGCGGGTCGTTGATGATCAGACTTGACTCTCTGGCATACGTCACACTTAGATACAAAAGTGCACATCTCCCTTTTCATTCTGTGCCACGAGAATATTGCTTTGAGGTCTTGGTACATCTTCGTTCCTCCAAGGTGGATGGAATATGGAGTGTCGTGGGCTTCTGGCAAGATCAGGTTCTTGAGCTCATCTTCGTTGGGTACACAGATGCGGTTCCCAAACCTACCACTCCTTCTTCATCCACTGAGAATCCTCGGGCCATGACTGCCTTGATCTTCCTCTTGATGAGTTCAATGCTCTTGTGTCCCTTCTAAGCTTCCTTAATATCATCCATCAAGGTGGGCTCTGCTTCAAGGATTGCTAAGAATCCAGGTGGAACTAGTTCCAAGCCACAGCTTTCAAGCTCTTCATACAGTGCGGGTATCCTTTCCTTAATCATAGCATTCAAGGAACAAGCTTTTCTGCTTAAGATGTCTGCTACCACGTTAGCCTTTCTAGGGTGGTATTGAAAACTGAGGTCATCATCCTTGATCAATTCCAACCATCTTTGTTGCCTCATGTTCAATTCCCTTTGAGTGAAAATGTACTTCAAACTCTTGTGGTCTATGTATATCTCACATCGCTTCCCCAGAAGGTAATGCCTCCATGTCTTCAAGACATGAACTACGGCTGCCAACTTGAGATCATGAGTGGCGTAGTTCTCTTTGTGAGGACGTAGCTGTCTGGAATGATATGCTATGACTCTAGCTTCTTGTGTTAGAACACCTCCAAGCCCGGTTCTTGATGCATCATAATATATCAGAAACTCCTTGTGAATGTCGGGGGTGGCCAAAACTGGAGTTGTTGTCAATCTCTTCTTGAGCTCTTGGAAGCTTTCCTCGCACTTCGGTGTCCATTCGAACTTCTTGTCCTTCTTGACGAGCTGAGTCATGAGTCGCGCAATGCTCGAGAATCATTCGACGAACTTGCAGTAATATCGCGCAAGTCCGAGGAAGCTTCTGACTTCCTTTACATTGCTAGGGGATTGCTATTCTGTCACGGCTTCGATCTTGGCAAGATCCACTGACAATCCTTCTCCAGTGCATACATGACCCAAGAATCCAACTTCATGTAGCCATAATTCACACTTGTTGAACTTGGCATAAAGCTGGTGCTCTCAAAGCTTTTCTAGGACCAATCTCAAGTGTTGCTCATGCTCTTCTTCATACTTGGAGAAGACAAGTATATCGTCGATGAATACGACAACAAACTTGTCCAAGTAATCCATGAAGACTTTGTTCATAAGGTACATGAAGTAGGAAGGGGCATTGGTCAACCAAAATGACATGACAGTGTATTCATACAGTCCATACCGGATTACAAATGCTTTCTTCAGAATGTCTTGGGGTCTGATCTTCAACGGGTAGTACCCAGACCTGAGGTAGATCTTGGAAAACACCTTAGCTCCATTCAGCTAATCGAACAGGTCTTCAATCTTGGGGAGTGGGTACTTGTTATTTATTGTGGCCTGATTGAGAGAACAGTAATCGACATAGAGTCAGATACTTCTGTCCCTCTTTTACACAACTAGAATAGGTGATCCCTAAGGAGAGGCACTAGGGCCAATGAATACTTTTCTAAGCTACTTTGGCAGTTGCTTCTTCAATTCAGCCAACTCTTCAGATCCTTTTCTATATGGCTTTTTATAGATGGGTCCTACTCTAGTCATTATCTCAATGATGAACTCAATGTCGTGGACAGGGGGCATTCTGGGCAGCTCATCAGGAAATATGTTCGGGTATTCACATACCACTGGCACTTGATCCAACTAAATTCCCGATAGATAGTTAACCTGAGGGGCTTGCGTGGAGACAGGATTGGGAACATACTTGACTTCCACTCCCTGGCTATTGGTCATGGTAACAATCCTCTTGGCACAATCTAAAAAACCTTTGTGCTTGGTTAACTAGTCCATGCCTAGGATCACATCCAAGCCTTCAGACTTCAGGATGATAAGGTCTGCTAGGAAGTCTACCCCGTTGATGTTAATATCAACTCCCTTACATCCTATCCTGAACTTCATAACCGAACCCAGGGTTTGTATCAACATATGACTATCCAGGGGTATAGGCTTCATACCACTCTCTAGTGCAAACTTTTGAGTGACAAAACAATGTGAAGCTCCACAATCAAACAGTATCGCTGTTGGGGTTGAGTTGATGAGGAACGTACCCAGTATGACGTCCGAGTCTTCCTTGGCTTCCTCGGTGGTGACATGATTCACACGACCCTTGCCATTGTTGGGTTGGTTACCGGGAGCTGGCTTCCTTGGTGGCGATCCATGGCCTTGACCTTGGTTTGGCGCATTGGGGCATGGTGCATCCAGCTTCTTGTTGGGGCACTGCTTAGAGATGTGTCTAGGCTAGCCACACCCAAAGCAACTGACCTAACCAAAGTTTTTGTTTTTGTTCTTGTCGCTGTTGTTTTTATTGGGGTTGTTGTAAACTAGCCTAGGACTGGCATACTGTTGAGGCTGGTAGCTCAGACTATGTGTAGGAGGTTTAGCCTACAGCAGCTGATAGCAAGGCTTGGCCGGGGCTGGCTGCTAGGGGCCAGGCTTCTAGTTGCTGGAACTACCCTTGTTGATCATCTTGTGCTTGCGAGTGTCGTCCATGGCATGACGCTTGTCTTCAAGCATGAGAGCCTTGTTCACCAGGTCGAAGAAGATCCGGCAATCGCAGACAATGAGCTGATATTTCAAGGTCTGCTGGAGTCCTTCCATGAAGCATTCCATCTTAGCAGGCTCGGTGTTGACATCTTTAGGTGCATACCTTGACAGCAGGTTGAACTTCTCCATGTACTCCTTGACAAAGCCACTTCCTTGTTTCAGCATTCGGAATTGTCTCTTCTTAGTAGCCATGATCCCAGATGGAATGTGAGCGGTGCAAAATCCTTCCTTGAAGTTATCCCAGGTGTTCACATGATTGCCTTGCATGACCTTGAATCCATCCTACCAATCTCTAGCGGTACATCTGAGGCACTAAGAGGCATAAACACCTTCTCACGATCCTCGCTGTACTTGACTAGTGTAATGAGGTCCTCGATGGTGTGGATCCAGTCATCGGCATCTAGGGGTCCAACAGTCCCGGTGAAGGTTGGGGGAGAATTCCTCATGAACTTAGACAGAGTGGAGCGGCCATTGTCATTTCTGCCTTGCTACTAGTTTTTCATAAGGACCTGGGCCATCTACTGGATAGCAACAGTGTTAGCTTGGCATTCCTCTCGGAGAACTTGGAGAAACAGAGCTATGGTCATGTTCTCCGGCCGAGGTGGTGGCGAGGGAATGTCGCCTTGTGGCTGCTTCGGGTGATCTCCAGGGTGACCAGCCCCACCATCTCCCTGTTGCTGGTTGGAGTTGCCAGCTCCAGGGTTGGTGAAGGAGCTATTGCGGGTTGCAGTCACCATCATGTTTGGAGCATCCAAGTCAAATAACTAGGATAGATGAGAGGGAAAAGCAATAATGTAGACAGCGCCTCAGGGGGGTGGTATAGTGCAAGTGTGATAAAACAAAGGTCGAAAGACCAACACATATATTAAGATAAGATAGACGATGGAGTCGCTTACATGTTGCCTAAGGCAAAAGTGCGACTTGCATCGGAACACAAGCAACAAAAACAACCAACAAGCACACATGGTTTCATATGAACCATTACATGGACTCATCTTCGCGTGAGGTGTAGCGACCTGACTCAAAATGAGTCAAGCCTCTGTGTTTTCTGTGCCATCCCTGGATCAGTATGCTAGCACACACAGTACATCAATGTATATATCAAAGTGCAATCACATGTAAATAACGTAAAACTGATATATACCTTAAAATAGCAGCGGATACAGTCAACGGGAGTGGAGTCCCAATAACACCAATGGCAAGTTGAGTGCGGACCGTAACCCTAAATCGTACTCTTACCCGTCGTAGAAGAGTATCTGCAACATAAGACGTTGCAGCCGTGTAGGTCAGCATTTTGAATATGCTAGCAAGATCACCATAGAAGAACAGAAGAATAAACCATACTATATGCAATAAGGCTTTATGGCTCTATGGCTAAGTTTTTGCATAAAAGCTGATTTTGTTTTCCTACAACAAAGGAATATTAGGAATTTCACTATGGAGTTACCTATCATGACATGGTTCCGCCAACCAATGTCTCAATGCCCATAAGTATCATTAAGTTGCCCACAATTAGTTCAGTCCAGTGTTGAGAGTTCAGAGATAGATCCAAGTCTAGAAGCTCAAATTGTCCGTAACCGGGGACACGGCTAATCGATTAGGTTTAACTCTGCAGAGTGTTGTGTACTTTACCCACAAGATTCTTTCCCTCCTGGTAAGTCCTCGCACTGCCTGGTGTTTGAGAACAGGATGAAAGAAACATGGTCTTTCAGAGTGCTTCCCTGACTGTCCGACAGTGCCCATCCCAATCCTAACGTCGACTACATCTCGTAGCACTGCCCAGCAGAGTCACAACAAAGATCAACCAAGCCAGAGCCCATAATGACTTGTGGCTACACAGGTAAGCTTCCGGGCATGAAGTATTCATCCTTCTCTTTGAGTCTGAGTGAAGCTTTCCGCAAGATGTCATGGCGCTTCTCCATGCATCCCGGCCATCCACTGGTTTCTCCAGGGATGCCCAATCCACCATCCTTCACCCAGTAGTGTGTATTGAAAACTTGTCTTATCGAGTCTTGAAGTCTTGAGGTCTTGAAGATGCAGGACTTGAAGATGTCTTCATGAAGTCGTCGTTTTGACGTGGAGTCCTTCACACCACTCACGAACACTCATACCAAACCCCGTCTACTTTAGCACAGCATAAAAGTAACTAACGTTCCCGGGGCTTTAGTAACCAGTGATGGGTTCCTACCTCATGCATTCTACTCAACTACAAGAATTTCAATAACACTACGGGAGGGATATGTTGAATGATGTCACTACATGCAATAAAAACATAGGTATGAAATAGATGGTCAAGGTGAACTTGCCTGTACTGTTGATGAAGATAAAGATCGCTCTCAGAAATAACTTGATAGACTATTCATCACTCTCCGATGAAAGTCTATATAAACAAGCATTGCATTCATATAAGCAATCATACTAACAATCAGTTCTAACAATCAAATGTAACACAAAACAAAAGCAACAAGGTTGATGGAAGAAATACTTAAGACAAAGTTGAAACACAAAACTTCAACAATTTCAAAAGTAACACAAAACCCAAAACAAAGTAAAATATAATAAAATATTTTTGTAAATATTTTTCTAGAAAAAATGAATCACTTTTGAAAGACAACTAGAACTATAAAAACAACCTTCTAAACAATATAAGTGTTTGCCTAATGAACTTAACAACAAGCAAACATAAACTAAGAGAAAACATATTGTAAAACAACTAAGTTAACAGAAAATAATTAAATAAAATCTTTTTTACAAAACAGAATTAAATCATATGAAACTTTGTGAAAATAATTTCTATGAAAAACTAAATTGTTTTATAACACGTTACCTAATGCAAAATAATCTAGTTTCCTATCCTAATAGAGCAAAACTAAATTATTTTTATTAACTAATCATTTCTTAACAGAAAGTAATAAGCACAAATTTTTATTTGAAAACAGAATCTATTTATATAAAACTTTGTTGGAATAAACTATTACTAACTAGTTTGTTTATCACAAATTAAACCTATTTGAAAATGTATAGTGTTCCTATAACAACATGGTAGTAAACTAAGCAAATTATTTTTATTTTAACAACAAGTAATTCACCTAAAGTTTAATTAACAGAATTTACTAAATCAAATATATAATTAACTCAGATTTAAACTAGCAAAATAAAACTAATTAAACTATATTAACAACTAAACAGATTCTGTTTCTAGTTAAAACGCTAACAAATTTTATTTTAAAAATTCTCAAACTCTACCTAATGATAACTAAGATCACTAGTGACAAGTAGGAAAAAGAATCAATCAAAAATTCATTTTAGAACTCAAGATATTCAGAAAACAAAATTTAAATCAAATCTGTTCAAATTCAAATTTAAATGTTTAAACATAGGCAAACTTTATATCTACAGAAACTAGATAAAATTTGTGACCCAATGCAGAAAGAATCAATTAAAAATACTTAAAAACGTAAAAGATATAAGCAAAACAAATCAGAAACTATTCTGCTTTTGAAATTAAAACAGAAAAAGAAAAAAACAATTCTAACGGACAGGGGGTGACGTGTCGCTCTCTGGTTGGTCTAAGGGTGTGCGTGTTCCATAGATTCGGGCGAATGACCGACAACTAAAGAAAACGTTTCGGTCTAAAATTAGAAAAGAAAAAGGTGACCGGTTCTTTTAAAAGAACCGAAGAGGTAAGTTACTTCTAATCTGGGCCGTTCGTTCGAGATCGGATGGAGGAGAGGGAGAGGGAGGCTCACCGCGGCGGGGTGAAGTCCGGCGAGGTCGTCGTCGACAGCAGGGACGGCAAGGTCGTCGGGGAGATGGCTTCCGGGGGGGCTCCGACGATGGCTCCGGCAATGGTCGACGCAGGGGAGCTCGGCGATGACGATGGCGGCGGCGGAGGGGCCTCGGGGCGACGGAGGTGAGCGGCACGTGCTCGGGGTGGTTCGGACTCTGGCGAGGTTGTGGGTACGGCGTTCTAGGGGGCGGTGGAGCACGGGCAGGGGGATGGGGAGGTGCGGGCGATCGAGAGGGGCTCAGTGGTGCGCTCGGGAGAGGACGGGGAGGTCGGAATGGAGCTAGGTGATGGCAATGGCGCGGCGGCACCGAAAGATCCGGTGAGCGATTCCGGCGACGGGAGGCTGTGGCAGTTGGGGGAAAGTAGGGGAATGGACGCGGGAGGTCTCGGGCTCTTATATAGGGCCGCGGGTGGGGCGAGGGAAAGGAAGGAGGAGGAGATCCGCGGCGAGGGGAACCGGCGACGACGGCGCGTGCAGGAGGAGGAGGACGACCGCGTGGGAGAAAGGAGCGGGTGGAGGGTCCGTCTTGTCAGCGAGAGCGGGCGAGTTGTTAACGCGTCGCTTGACCGGCGCGTATTGAATTCGCGAAATAAAGCCTGTGGGCCAGCCCGTTTTAATTCTAAAACCGTTACCGTTTTCTGTTTAATGTTTTTCTAGAGCGTTTCAAAAACCTTTAAAGCATTCAAATCGTCTCTAAATATAGGAGTATTATATATCAAAATTAACAGAATAATAAATGCAATTTAATAAACATTTTTATTCTGGCATTTGAATACATTAAAAAATCATTTTTCAGAAAATGCCTTAATTGGCTTTATTTAATTTTGCAAATATTTTTCAAATAACTTTTTGGGTTTGCTGACTCAAAAAACTTCACAAATTACCCCCTGTCTTGGAGTGTCATGTTACTCCTTTCAAATTTTTGTTAGGGGTTTGAATACTTTGAAAATTTTGAATAGGAACCAAATATGAAATGGATTTTCGAAATAATCCAGAGGTTTTCAAAAGCCTTTTCAATTCCTTCTTTTAAACTTCCAACTCATATTTCTTAAAATTTGAGGAAGTCATATTATCCTCTCTCATGAAAATCATTGAGTTGCATAAAGTTTTCTGAATTTGAAATATTTTTCAAATGAAATTCAAATTCTTTTCAAATCCCTTTTCGTTTCTTTAAATGGAAGAAGTCATGTCATCTTCACTCTAGGGTTTTGTGATGAAATGAATTTGAATTCCTGGTTATCAAAATGCAGATTGAAAGTTTTGGGAAGGTCATTTCATTCCCTCTCATCAAACTTTCAAAAAGTTTCAAATTTCACTCACTTTCAATCACTCAAGCAAACAACAATTCATTCTAATAATTATTATAACATTCCAAAATTTGGGATGTTACATGAGGGGTACATGATTGATCCTACCCTAGGGGTTTTGGGTCTCAGATGGTGGAGTGCTCGGTCTCGTAGTTGCGCTCCTCTCGGTCTTCCTCCTGATCGTCATCCGTACGGGCATTGTCTCCAGTCGAGGGGGTCAGAGAACGAGAGGTCCATCCCAATGACGCTTTGTCAGTGGGTTGGTGAAGAGCGCACGATACTCTTTCGCACTCATCCTATGATGACACGTGGGTCCATCCCTAGCTGGGGGTACTCCTCCTCTGTAAGCGATAGCTGATCATCCCTCGGGGCCTCCATCCTTCTTGATCTTGTTTGTCGTTATCTTGGCTTGACGAAGTAGCTCTCGAGTGTGGTGAAGTTCCTCGTGGAGCTTCATGGACTCCTTATTCAGGTTGTGAGCAAGATTTTCGATGGAGAGGCTGAAGTAGGTCTAGAACCTGAGTGGTGTGCCATCTTCCTTGGATGGAATCGACATCCAACTCTCGCCAAGATCATCCTTCCTAAAAGGTAGGTAGCGAGTAGCTGGCTCATCAGCCATCTCTGGAACGATGTCTCGAAGGTGGAGGAGTGCCTTGTGTGCAGCTGTCTCGACTGTGACTGCCAGGGTCTCCAGCTGTGATCCTTCAACGAACCAACTAGTCGGGTAGTCGTTTGCCTTCACAACCACATTAACGTGGTTCTCCTTCGTGAAGGCATTGCCAATGCTTGTGGTAGAGGAAGACGGTTGGTTGGCCAAACTCGCACTTCTCCAAGCTATCCTCAAGGAGTAGGGCAAAGTCGGAGGTTAGGAAGGCTTTGGGTACAATGACCATCTACAAAGCTTTGAAGGGAGGAGAGTCAGTAGAGTGCTGAGAGAAGACTAGAAGAGATAAGTAGTGCAGAAACTCCAAAGTGTAGGTGCTAGGTACAGTTTTGAAAACGGTTGTATCCTAACTAACGTCCATGCTAACTAAGGCTTCCTATAGTCGGGATGGCTCAGATAGCAGCTCTATGGGACCCCAACTCATAAGTCATGATCACCGAATGCATGTGTATAGTGATCCCACAGATCAATGCTCACTGAACACACAGAAGCTGAATAACAAGAGTCTTACATCCATACTTAGAGTCTTACACAAATAATGACCATGAAGGTCAAGTCTTACATAGATAGGTCCTCGAAGGCCAAACAACAAACATAACTAGCAGTGGAAATATTGATCGAAAGCATAGACCCATGCCATCTGCCTTAACCCTAAATGCATTCCGACTAGGAAGCATCCTAGTTCGCATGTTCGTCAGCAACGAACTCTTCACCATATTCCTACTCTTCCATGCCTGGCCAATTAAATAACCTGTGGCAAGCCAATGAGTACTTTGAATGTACTCGCAAGCAACCCATGTTTGGAACAAAGTACAACAATGCATGATATAGAACTAGGTAGGTAAGTTTGCGGAAAGCTCCTTTTGAGTGCAATGACATGATCAATTAACTAGTGAAAGCATGCATCATGAAGTAGCAGGTATCCATGTGAACAGGTTACAGATATAAATATAAACAGGGATTGGACATCCCATGTTCCATCATCACGCCAAGTCATCAGACTTACCTCATCTGGCATCCTTGTCACACACAGACCAAGTTTGTAAACAATAGACGTATCCCAAGAGTGATCACCCTACTATCATTGACCGTGGACACGGCTATTCGAATAGTTTTACACTCTACAGAGGTTGCACACTTTACCCAGAAGACTCGGGAAACTTCTGTGTCAAGCCACGACTCGCAGTATATTGCATACCCGAGGTAAGTACCCGAACATTGCCTTTCCCCTGATGATACTAACAAAGAGTCCACTCATTGGTGCCATCCCTCATGATATACATCACACGTATCATCCATGAGGGCACGGAACGGTGTGCCCGGTGTCTACGAAAACAGCCCATGATCTTCCCTTTCTGATATGACCCCGTATCGAGAGTGACCATGTCACTCCCTCCACTAGTAATGCATTCTCTCTGCTAGTACCCACCAAAGTAATCAAGCCAAGTGAGCTAGGCTCACTTCTAGGTGACTCCTAGGCGATCTCGCACCGGTGGCCACTCCGGCCCCGGCGTCCACCCTCCTCCTCCCTGCCGGTGGCCACTCTGGACTTAGCATCCACCCTCCTTCCAAGATGGCTCCATTCGCCCTTAAGTTTGATCGTGGCAAGATGTTTCAAGAAGAGATGAGGGCCATGTTTGGTCATCCGGTGGATTTCTCCCCGGGCTTTCGGCAAAGAGAATTCACTTTGGTGATATCTATCTCAGATCCTCTTTCAAGCTTGATGCACATATGGTGAGTGTTTCTCCTCAAGCTATGTTTGGTGGTTATGCCCAAGGCTTTCAAGTTCGTCTCTTGCGGGATAGGTCTTTCAAGTTCTCAGTTGCTTCAAAATCGGTTGGATTTGAAATTTACAATGCAGGTAGAATTGTTGAAAAGGAATTTGAGTTGGTATTTAGTTTGTGGAATTTTGGTGGTCCAAACTAGCATAGGGAAGAAGCTACGTACTATGATGAACTTGAAAAAGTGTGGACTTTGATGGGTAGAAATGGCAACGCCATAGTTCCTGACACAGGTGATCACCGGAGCAACCACACTGCGGCGCCAGCTAGTAGGTTGGTCTTTGAGAGATTAATGGGCCGCATTCATGAGGGTAGGAATCAAGGGGCTTGTTTCATTGCACCCAATAATTCTGTTGTTTTCATTGCACCACAAAATGAGCCCCTGGTCACCCAACAAGTGCATGCTAACATGTACGTTACTTGCTACGCTTGTGGCGATCAAGGCGACTACGCGCGAAACTTCGAGAATTTTAAACCAGCTGGGCTCTGGCCTTTTATCCGCTTGGCTTCTTTCCCAAGCCCACCAGAACAGGCCTGAGCTGAGGGTGAGGTGGACACTTGGTTTAGTTGTTCTAGGTTGACGTTCCCGTTAAGGAAGGTCTCGTCATTTAAGGAGCTGGTCAGATATTTTTTCCCAAACTTTTAGCCGAAACCACTACCTGTCCCCTCACATTCCTTTGCTCGTGTCAACTTTGCCTCCACCTTGACAAGCTCGACAACATCTGACTCATCACCAGGGAGGACTGTGGTCCTTTATTCATCTGAAGCTCCGCCGATGGCAAACATTCGAACCGACCCGCTCCCCTTTGTCCCTCGGGATTTTTAGATACAAGCAAATGAGGGAAGAACTAGGTTTTATAGAGCAATCCTTCCTTGGCGCCCAAGAAGAAATGGGGATTGGGCAATTGTCTCCTTCAACGCCAACCACAATGAGGTATTTTCCCCAAAGTCCGTGAAGTTCTTGAGGAGTTCTTCGAAGGAGTAGAATAAGTAGGCTTTAGAGAGATTCAACCTTCCCCATTTGGCGAAGCTTATGTCCTGTTCATGTATGTGAGAGACACAGATAGTATTATTAGGCAAAGCCCTCATCCTTTTGGAGATGTTTTTATTTCCTTCACAAAGCATAATAAAGGAAGAAACTGGTGTCGGATGCATTTTAATAGAACATGTTGGTTATTGCTCATTGGAGTCCCTTTTGATTATTGCAATATAGAGGATATTGCTGTTGCAATTTCAAAATGGGGAAGAATAATTAGCTGGGAAAAGGAAGATGCGTTGAAAGACAAGATTTTGGTCAAATTAAGAATTGCTGAACCCACTGACATCCCTAAGAGCATCAGATGGTCTGAGGGGGGAGTTTTGAAGAGGAATCATGGGCATGTTCTGTTGAGATTTTGCTAGAAGAAATGTTGGGTGGAGGTCCTACTGATGAGGATCCCATGCCACCTCCTGGAGTGGATCCACACCTTGTGCCACATCATGCAAATGATTTTCAAGGCTTTCAACCAATGCCAATGAACAATGTGTTAGGTAATATGCAACATGTATTATTACGAGGCCAAAGCCACCATATATATGATGTATAGAGGATGCGAAAAGGCAAGAACACAAAAGGCCAAAGTCCATCATCAATATAACTCTAACACCCCCCCCCTCATACTCATGATGGATCCACAACACTGAGTTTTGAGAGGTGAAATCTATGGTGCACTCTAGTCCGTGCCTTTGGCAAGAATTCCACTAGCAGTAACTTACAAGGCACATAGTGAAGAGCAATAACATGATCTTGCACAGCAATGCGCAAATAAAAAGCATGAACACCAATATGCTTGGTAGGCTCATGCTTCACGGGGTCCCGAGCAATACTGATAGCACCTGTATTGTCGGACAAGAGGGTGGTAGATGTAGTAACAAAAACACAAAAATCCTCCGGTAGCCATTGCAACCAAGTCACCTCTGTCGTCAAAAGAGCCATAGCTCTCAACTCGGCCTTTGCACTCGAGTGAGAAACTGCAGTCTGTTTCTTCACCTTCCAGGCAATGAGAGAACCACCAAGAAAAACATAGTAAGCAGAAAGTGAATGACGATCCGAAGGATCACTGGCCCATGTAGCATCCGAATAGACCTGGAGCTGTAACGAGCCAGAACGGGGGGAAAAGAGACGATGAGAGATAAACACGAAGAAGGTGACTATAGTGAACCGAAGTGGGAGCAGAAACAAACTGACTCAGAATATGGAAAGGAAAGGAGATATCCAGATGAGTGACAACAAGATAGACAAGGCTCCCAAGGAGATGACAATAACGCATTGGATTAGACAAGAGCTCGCCATCAGAAGCCATAGAAGAGGACGGTGTCGGATCTGCAACAGTGGGACGAGGAGTAGGAATATGAGGCATAGTGGTAGTTGTATCTGGAAACATAAGAAAAGAGATATCTTCCGTGGAAAAGGCCGAGGAGGATGGACACGGCTAGAAGGAACGGGACTCATCAAAGGTGACATCCCAGGAAATACGCATCCGGTAGCCGACAAGATCCCAGCACCAATATCCCTTATGCTCATAACTGTATCCAAGAAAGACACACTCAATAGAGTGAGCGGCCAGTTTGGTGCCTTCACGAGGGCAAGTAAAACATAGCAAACACAAACAAATAAACGGAGCGCCGGATAATCAGGAGAACGACCAGAAAGATGCTCAAGTGGAATAACACCCTGTAGAGCAGCAGATGGCAGAATATTGATGAGACAGGTGGAAATGTTAATAGCCTCAGCCCAGAAGTAAGGCGGAAGGGAGGCGGCAATCATCATCGCACGCGCCGTCTCAAGAAGGTGCCGATGCTTGCGCTCAGCCACACCATTCTGAGCATGAGCACTAGGACTAGAGAACTGAGAAAGAGTTCCCCGCTCAGCAAGGAATCCTCGCAGCAGATGGGAGATATACTCACCAGCTGAAGCTACGCAAAAAAAACACGAATAGGAGTGGAAAACTGGGTATGAACCACATCAACAGTTTTTTTGTATATAGATAAGACTTCACTACGAGAAGACTTGAAGTAGAGCCATGTGTACCACAAAAAATCCTCTATAAAGAAAATATAGTAGCAATGACCCCCTTTTGAAGCGAAGGGAGCCAGACCCCAAACATTAGAGTGAACGAGATCAAAAGGTTGCTCAGAAACTGAATCACTATGAGGATACGGTAGTTGAAATTGCTTACCAAGCCTACAAAACTAGACAATCCAAAGAAGCGTTACCAGAGACAGACCCCAGAACACCACGATGAACCAAAGACGAGAGACGAGAACCACATAAATGTCCAAGACGATGATGCCACTACTGAAAAGAGCTGGTAGTTGCAGCAACAAGGGCAGTGAGACTGGCGGTAGTGGCAACAGAGGGAAGACGAAGCCAGTCAAGCTCCCAAAGTCCATCAGAGCGTCGATGGCTAGCACCAGGTAGCGCGCTCGTGTGACGATCCTAAACAGAACATGAATCATAGTCAAGAATGGCCCTACAACTAGAGTCAACAATCTAACCACCAGATATGAGTTGCATGGTAAGTCAAGGAACATGGGATATAGAGGGAACATGTAATGAATAAGTGCTAAGAGTGCATCGACTAACTACAGGGAGGGGAGAGCCATCGACTGTAAGAATACGTACAGGAGACTTGACATGTTGAACGGAGGTCAAAGTGGAAGAATCATAAGTCATATGAAAAGACGCTCCAGTATCAAGAATCCATGGGGATGTACCTAAATGGGTAGAAAGTGGTCTCTCAGTGCCAGAAGAGTCAGTCACGGAACCTGCAGAACCTGTCGGTGAAGAATACCAAGTAGCAAGTAGGCATCGCAAGCGCAATCTCACGTGCAGAGCGGGACATGGCGGAAGAGGTTGAGATAGAAACACCTGCCAACGACAAGCAGTCTCCACCACCCATGAAAGTCGCGTGTACAGTCGACGGAGAGCGGTCACCGCGATGTACGGAGGCCACGACAGCAGTCATCATAGAGCGGCCACCGCGACACATAGAGGCCGTGACATCAATCGTTGTAGAGAAGCCACCGCCGTGCTTGGAAGCCGCAAGAGGAGTCGTCGTACAGAGGTCACCATCGCACGTGGAAGCCGTGAGTGGAGTTGACGTACAGCGGTCACTGTCGCATGCGGAAGCCGCAAGCAGATTCGACATAGAGCGGTCAGCGCCTCGCACAGAACCGGCGAGAGGAGTCGATGTAAACGGATAAGCACCGGGTACAGGAGCCGCAAGAGGAGTTGACATAGACAGATGAGCACCAAGCATGGAGGGACGATGTATGTGTGAGGGGTCAATAAAGGGAACCCCATCAAGAATAATCGGATAGCAAGGGTGAAATACCAACTCTGACGAAAGTTTTTTTTGTGGACTGGGCGGGCGCTACTGCTACCTCTTGAGCTTGCGTTGGTTTTCCCTTGAAGAGGAAAGGGTGATGCAGCAAAGTAGATAAGTATTTCCCTTAGTTGTTGAGAACCAAGGTAGCAATCCAGTAGGAGGAACAAGCAAGTCACCAATGGATGCACCTACACAAACAATCAAACTCTTGCACCCAACGCTATAAAGGTGTTGTCAATCCCTTCATGGTTATTTGCAAGGATTAGAGCCGATAGAGATAGATGTAAACAAGAACAGAAAGTAAAAGGTAAATAAATTGCAGCAAGGTATTTTGGTAATTTTGGTTTATAGGTCACAAAATATATTATGGAAAGTAGACCCGAGGGCCATAGGTTTCACTAGAGGCTTCTCCCTTGAAGGCAAATATCATGGTGGGTAAACAAATTACTGTCAAGCAATTGATAGAAACGCAAATAATCATGTAGTTATCCAAGTTAATGATCAAGCATATAGGCATCATGTCCGTGTCAAGTAGACCGAAATGATTCTGCATCTACTACTATTACTCCACACATGACCGACTCCTGCCTGCATCTAGAGTATTAAGTTCATGAAGAATGGAGTAACGCATTAAGAAATATGACATGATGTAGAGGGATAAACTCAAGCAATCCGATGACAAACCCATCTTGTTACCCTTGATGGCAAATATATAGTACGTGCCTCGCTACCCCTACTGTGTCACTGGGTGAGGACACCGCAAGATTGAACCCAAAACCAAGCACTTCTCCCATTGCAAGAATTACCAATCTAGGTGGCCAAACCAAACCAATAACTCGAAGAGACTTACAAGGATATGAAATCATGCAAATAAGAATTCAGAAGAGATTCAAATAAGATTCATGGATAATCTGAACATAAACTAACAATTCATCGGATCTTGACAAACACACCACAAAAGAGGATTACATCGGATAGATCCCCATGAAGATCATGAAGAACATGGTATTGAAGATCAAAGAGAAAGAATAAGCCATCTAGCTACTAGCTATGGACCCGTAGGTCTGTGGTGGACTACTCATGCATCATCGGAGGGGTAATGGAGTTGATGTAGATGCCCTCCATGATCGAAACCCCCTCCGACGGATTACCGGAAAAGGCTCCAAGATTGGATCTCTCGGAAACGGAGGCTTCTGTCGGTGGAAAAGTATTTGCGTGGCTCTTTTTAATATTGGGGGAATATTTGGGAATTTATAGGCCGAAGATTAGGGTTAGGAGACCTGTCGGGAGATGACAAGCCTGCTAGGCGCGTCCGGGGGGCGCGCCTAGCAGGCTTGTGGCTCCCTAGCAGGCTTCCTATCGTGCACTCCAAGCCTGGTTAGTTTGTTTCCTTCCAGAAAAATTCCTTCCGAAGGTTTTATTTTGTTTGGACTCCGTTTAATATTCCATATCTACAAAACTCAAAAACAAGAAAAAACAAAAACTGGCACTTGGCTCTAGGTTAATAGGTTAGTCCCAAAAATAATATAAAATAGCATATTAATGCATATAAAACATCCAAAACAGATAATGTAATAGCTTGCCATCATCAAAAATTATAGATATGTTGGAGACATATCAGCTGCTTTCGGCTAACAGAGGATCCCAAAGGTTTTAAAAAAGAAACATGCCAGCCAACCTTAGCCAGTCAAAGCAAAATTGGTTGAAAGTAGCAACCAAACGCCAGCCAACCATAGCCAGTCAAAACAAAACTGGCTTGCAGCAGCAACTAAAGGCCAACAGTGGAGATTAACAGCCGGTGACAGGAATTAGCGGCCGCAGTGGAGATCGGCGTCCACGACGGAAATCGATGGCTGGCAGCACGAGATCAACACCTGAAGCAAGCAAACATGCGAAGAAAGCCACCGATGCAATCCTGGACCAGTACGAGTTAACCGATCTAGAGAAGTGAACCTGAGCATGCAATGCGATGCAAGGTAGGTCCTGCACGAGCAACGCGGTCGAGAGCAGCAGCTCAATCTGCAGCGGATAATAGCTCTAGCGGCAGGGCGCTCGATCCGGGATGGAGGATGGCATGCTGCTCGATCTGGCAAATGGTCCTGATGGATCGACTGGCAGCCTCAGCTCGATCTGGAGAGCAGGCAGAAACAATACACGGCGAGGGGAAGAAGGAAGGAGCAGGCGTTCGTTGACCTATAGGAGAGAGGATTGAGCGTGGAGAGCCGGCGTCAAGAGAAAGAAACAATGGTGTCCATGGATTGGATCAACATCACGAGTTGCAACGTGCGAAAAAATGGTCTAGCTCTAATACCAGGTTAGGAAATATGCAACATGTATTATTAGGAGGCCAAAGCCACCATATATATGATGTACAAAGGATGTGAAAAGGCAAGAACACAAAAGGCCAAAGCACATCATCCATATAACTCTAACACAATGTACCTTCCCAAAATGATGATTGGGATGAGTGGGATGACCAGGAGGAGCAAGAACACTGGGCATTCCCTCAACCAAACCCCCTTGAACAATTGCAACTGCTAGCAGAAATACCAATTTTACTTAATGATAGAGCACCCAACAGTAGCATCACTACAAGTGTTTCTCTATCTGATGGCTGGCCTCCATTACTCACACTTCTAGTGAAGAAGTAAACCAGGGAATGCATGTTCCTCCGATGGGTCTAGGGCTCCACAACAATGCTTTGTCTTATCAAGCAGTTGGTGAAGAGGAGGAACCTCAAGTAGTAGCTGACAATGTTTAGGACTTTGTTGTGCAACCACTTTCTAATGTGCCAGTTAATATTCCAGAGCAAGAGAATATCCAACAACTCCCTGATATAGCTGACATAACCAAGATTGTTGAGACTGACAAAGCAGGATGCTCTGTAGCACAAGTGATTCCTATAGAGGAGGCAACTGATAGTGAAAATGCTACAATCAATGAGAATATCACAATATAGAAATCAAAAGATTTCAATAAAATGGAAAATAATGAGGAGACAATTAATATGCAGACAGAAGCGGACATAATAGTTTCCAAAGGAAAAGAGGATGTACCTTCTGATCCAGATTTGCGGGCTGGCTCTTCTTCAAAGGTTAACAAAAAGGTACTACGGCATCACTTTTGTTCTCCGTCCCTACACCTTCATTTTACTTTCAAAGTATTGATGAACCTAATGCTTTGGATATTATTGATGGCTCCCACTGAATTTTTGAAGAGGGATTGGATCACTAGATTCAGCATTTTGCTTCAGCTACTCAGGGTGCTACAAACTCCTTTAAGATTGAGATACCAGTAAGTTGGTTTAATTTCATTATCCACTTACTATTGACCCCTGATAAGTTTGAATGGACCATGCACTCATTGAAATCTGAGTTGTGGAAACTGCTGACTGAAAATTGTTCTTCTGAAGAAACTATATTGTTCCATATTCCTGATGGATGCTCTACTACACAGGCAACTTGCTGCCAGGAAATAATGCAAGAAAATGGCAAGGAAAATGAGGGCATTAGTCCAGCTGCCCATTCCTCCAGTGGTGCTAAAAACCCTTTAAAGCAAGTGTCCCCTAACAAGGTGATTCGACTGCCCCTGGGTGAAGCAGTCTCAAAGAAAAGAAGAGACAAAGAGCCTCTGGTTGAAACTGAGGTAAGAAGTGTTGGGGAACGTTGCATGGGAAACAAAAAAAATTCTACGCACATGCAAGATCTATCCATGGTGCTGAGCATCTACGAGAGGGGAGAGTTGATCTACATACCCTTGTAGATCTCTAAGAGGGAAGAGTTGAGAAACGTGGTGGATGTAGTTGAACGTCTTCGCGATCCAAATCGCCGAGCGTCCGGCGATCCAATCACGATCCGTCCCGATCTAGTACACGGGCGGCACCTCCACCTTCTTGATCCAACAAGATGGAGCTGGGAGGTGGTCGAGTTCTCCAGCAGCACGATGGTGTTCCGGTGATGGTGGTGGAGCTATTCTAGCAGGACTTCGCCTAAGCACCGCTGAAAACCGATCTAGAGGAGAAACTATGCACTGGAGGAGAGGGTAGCACGTGGCTAAAAATCTAGTAACAAAACCCTCAAAAACCTCCAGTATATATAGGAGTAGGGGAGGAGGAGGAGGCCTGGCTCCCAAGGGAGCCAGCCCTGTTCGGCCGAACCAGGAGGGAGGAGTCCTCCTCCTCCACTCCTAGTAGGATTAGGACTCCTTCCTAATTTAGCCTTTTTGCCTTTTTCCACCTTTTTCTCCTTGGGCCTTTCTTTCCAGCCACATGGGCCCTTATTAGGACTTCCACGAGCCCACTAAGGGATGGTATTCATCCTCCCAAAGCCCATGTAGCCTCTTGAGTCAAAATACCCTCCCCCGATGGTCCTTGGTACCCTCCCGGCCCTCCCGGTACGATACCGATGAGCCCGGAACTTTTCCGGTGACCAAAATAGGACTTCATATATATCAATCTTTACCTACGGACCATTCCAGTGCTCCTTGTGATGTCCGAGACCTCATACGGGACTCTGAACAACTGTAGGTCACCACCATGAATAACTCTACATTATCGAAACGTCACCAAACCTTAAGTGTGCAGACCCTACGGGTTCGAGAACTATGTAGACATGACCGAGACACCTCTACGGTCAATAACCAATAGCGGGACCTGGATGCCCATATTAGTTCCTACATATTCTACGAAGATCTTTATCGATCGGAGCTCTATGTCAAGAATTCATTTAATCTCGTATGATGTTCCCTTTGTTTATCGGTATGTTACTTGCCCGAGAATTGATCGTCGGTATCTCCATACCTAATTCAATCTCGTTGCCGGCAAGTCTCTTTACTCGTTCCGTAATACAAGATCTTGTGGCTAGCACTTATTCACATTGCTCGCAAGGCTTATTGTGATGTTGTATTACCGAGTGGGCCCTGAGATACCTCTCCGTCACACGGAGTAACAAATCCTAGTGTTGATCCATGCCAACCCAGCAGACACCCTCGGAGATACCTGTAGAGTACCTCTGTAGTCACCCAGTTACGTTGCGACATTTGATACACACAAGGCAATCCTCCGGTGTCCGTGAGTTTCATGATCTCATGGTCATAGGAACATATACTTGACATGCAGAAAACTATAGCAATAAAGTGACTCGATCATATGCTACATTTATAGTTTGGGTCTCGTCCATCACATCATTCTTCTAATGATGTGATCCCGTTATCAAATGACATGTCATGTCAATGGCTAGGAAACCTTGACCATCTTTGATCAATGAGCTAGTCTACTAGAGGCATACTAGGGACATAGTTGTGTCCAGGTATCCACACATGCAACATGTTTCCATTTAATACAATTACAGCATGGATAATAAATGATTATCATGAACAAGGAAATATAATAATAACTATTTTATTATTGCCTCTAGGGCATATTTCCAACAGTCTCCCACTTGCACTAGAGTCAATAATATAGCTCACATCACAATGTGATCTACGTTGTAATGAATCGAACACCCATACAGTTCTGGTGTTGATCATGTTTAGCCCTTGGAAGAGGTTTAGTCAATGGGTCTACAACATTCAGATCTGTGTGCACTCCGCAAATGTTTATGTCCTCCTCCTTGATGTACTCGCGGATGGAATTGAAGCGTCGCTTTATGTGTCTGGCCCTCTTGTGAAACCTTTGTTCCTTAGCCAGGGCAATGGCACTAGTGTTATCACAGAACAGAACCACTAGGTTCAGTGCTCTAGGCACTACTCCAAGATCTGTCATAAACTCCTTCATCCAAACAGCTTCCTTTGCTGCCTCCGAGGCAGCGATGTACTCCGCTTCGCATGTAGAATCGACTACCGCGCTCTGCTTGGAATTGCACCAGCTTACTTCACCCCATTAAGAATAAATACGTATCCGGTGTGCGACTTAGAGTCATCCAGATCAGTGTCAAAGCTTGCATCGACGTAACACTTTACGACGAGCTCTTGATCACCTCCATAAACGAGAAACATTTCCTTAGTCCGTTTCAGGTACTTAAGGATATTCTTGACCGCTGTCCAGTGCTCCATTCCAGGATTACCTTGAAACCTTCCGGCCATACTTATGCAAGGATGACATCGGGTCTTGTGCATAGCATTGCATACAGGATAAAGCCTATGACTGAAGCATAGGGGATGACACTCATCATCTCTCTATCTTCTATAGTTACTGGGCATTGAGTCTTACTCAACTTTAGACCTTGTAACACATGCAAGAACCCCTTCTTGGATTTATCCGTTTTGAACTTCTTCAAAACTTTATCAAGGTATGTGCTTTGTGAAAGTCCTATTAAGCGTCTTGATCTATCTGTATAGATCTGGATGCCCAACAATTAAGTAGCTTTATCCAGGTCTTCCTTTGAAAAATCACTTTTCAAACAACCCTTTATGCTTTCCAGAAATTCTACATCATTTCCGATCAACAATATGTCATCCACATATACTCATCAGAAACTCTACAGTGCTCCCACTGACTTTATTGTAAATACAAGTTTCTCATAAACTTTGCATAGACTCAAAAAACTTTGATCACCTCATTAAAGCGTACATTCCAACTCCGAGATGCTTGCTTCAACAATAGAAGAATCACTGAAGCTTGCACACTTTTTAGCATCCTTAGGACTGACAAAACCTTCTGGTTGTATCTCATACAATCTTTCCTCAAGGAAGGAAACGATGTTTTGACATCCATGTGCCAGATTTCATAATTGAAAACGCAGCAATTGCTAACATAATTCCAACAAACTTTAGCATCGCTAAGAGTGAGAAAGTCTCATCGTAGTCAACTCCTTGAACATGGCGGCAACTTCTTTGTGACAAGTCGAGCTTTATAAATGGTGACATTCACCATTAGCGTCTGTCTTCATCTTAAAGGTCCATTTGTACTCGACGACCTGTCGTCCAACGAGCAAGTCTACCAAAGTCTATACTTGGTTTTCATACATGGATCCTTCCTCGGATTTCATGGCCTCTAACCATTTGTCAAAATTCGGGCCCATTATCGCTTCTCCGTAGTTTGTAGGTCCATCGTTGTCCAACAACATGACCTCTAAGATAGGTTACCGTACCACTCAGGAGTAGTACGCGTCCTTGTCGACCTACGAGGTTTGATAGTAACTTGATCCGAAGCTTCATGATCATCATCATTAACTTCCTCTTCAACTAACGTAGGCTCCACAGAAACATCTTTCTACGCTGCACCACTCTCTAGTTGAAACAAAGGTTCAACAACCTCATCAAGTTCTATCTTCCTCCCACTCAATTTGTTCGAGAGAAACTCTTTCTCGAGAAAGGACCCATTTTAGCAACAAACATTTTTGCTCGGATCTGAGATAGAAGGTATACCCAAATGTTATGTCATGGTATTCTATGAAGATGCATTTTTCTGCTTTGGGTTCGAGCTTATCAGACATAAGTGTCGCATTCCCAAACTCTAAGAAATGACAGCTTAGGTTTCTGCGAAACCATAATTCATATGGTTTCATCTCAACGAACTTAGATGGTCCCCAATTTAAAGTGAATGTAGTTGTCTATAATGCATAACCCAAAACGATAGTGGAAAAATGATAAGAGACATCATAATTTGCACCATATCCAATAGAGCACGACTATGACGTTCGGACACACCATCACACTATGGTGTTCCAGGTGGCGTGAGTTGTGAAACAACTTTCACATTGTCTAAAGTTCTATGCCAAACTCGTAACTCAGATATTCACCTCCACCATCATATCATAGACATTTTATCTTCTCATCACAATGATCTCAAACTTCACTCTGATTCAGCTTGAACTTTTCAAGCGATTCAGACTTGTGTTTCATTAAGCAAATATACACTATATCTACTCAAATTATCAGTGAAGGTAAGAAAATAACGATATCTACCGCATGCTACAACACTCATTAAACCGTATACATCAACATGTATCATTTCCAATAAGTTACTTGCCCCGCTCTATCATATTGAAAATGGGGTTTCAGTCATCTTACCCACGAGGCATGGTCTGCATGTCTCAACCGATTCGAAATCGAATGAGTCCAAAGATCCATCATCATGGAGTTTCTTCATGCGCTTTACACCAATATGACATTTAGCCGCAGTGCCACAAGTATGTGGTACTATCATTATTAACTTTTGTATCTTTTGGCATCTATGTTATGAACATGTGTACTGCTACGATCAAGATACAACAAACCATTCATTGGGTGCATGACCATTGAAGATATTATCCATGTAAACATAATAACCATTATTCTCTGATATAAATGAATAACCGTCTTGCGATAAACACGATCTAATCAGGTTCATGCTCAATGCAAACAGCAAATAACATTTATTTAGGTTTGTCACTAATCCCGAAGGTAGAGAGAGTGTGCGATGTTGATCACATCCACCTTGGAAACATTTCCAACACACGTCGTCACCTCACCCTTAGCTAGTCTCCATTTATTCCGTAGCTTTTATTTCTAGTTACAAACATTTAGCAACTGAACCGGTATCCAATACCCAGGTGCTACTAGGAGTACTAGCAAGGTACACATCAATAACACGTATATCAAATATACTTCTGTCAACGTTGCTAGCCTTCTTATCTACCAAGTATCTAGGGTTGTTCAGCTTCAGCGACCTTTCTCCTCATAATAGAAGCACTCAATCTCGGGTTTGGGTTCAACTTTCGGTTGCTTCACTAGAGCAGCAACTGACTTTCCCTCCATGAAGTTCCCCTCATAGCCCTTGCCCTTCTCAAAACTAGTGGTTTTACTAACCATCAGCACTTGATGCTCCTTCTTGATTTCTACCTTTGCGGTGTCAAACATCACGAATAACTCAGGGATCATCATTTCTATCCCTAGCATTTGATAGTTCACCACGAAGATCTAGTAGCTTAGTGACAGAGACTTGGAGAACGATATCAATCACTATCTTATCTGGAAGATCAACTCCCACTCGATTCAAGCGATTGTACTACTCAGACAATCTGAGCACATGCTCAACGATTGAGCTGTTCTCCTTCATCTTGTAGGCAAAGAATCTTGTTGGAGATCTTATATCTCACAACACAGGCATGAGCATGAGATCACAATTTCAGCTCTTAGAACATCTCATATGTTCCATGACTTTCAAAACATTTTTGGAGCCTCAATTCTAAGTCGTAATGCATGACGCACTGGACTATCAAATAGTCATCAAAACATGCCTGTCAGATGTTCACAACATCTACAAACGACGCTAGAGGGGATGGCGCACCGAGCGGTGCATTAAGGACATAAGCCTTCTGTGCAGCAATGAGGACAATTCTCAGATCACGGAAGCAGACCGCAATATTGCCACCATCATCTTTCAACTCTATTTCTCTAGGAACATTTAAAAATTCAAGGGAGCTACTGCGTGAGCTAGTAATCTACAATATAATTTGCCAAGACACTTTGACTGTGTTCATGATAATGAGTTCAATTAATCATATGACCTAAGAACTCCCACTCAAATTGACATCCCTCCGGTTATTCGAGTGATACATGATCCAAATTCACCAACTCAAGTCCGATCATCACGTGAGTTGAGGTGGTTGTAATGGTGAACATCATCAAGTTGATCATATCTACTATATGACTCATGCTCGACCTTTTGGTCTCTTGTGTTCCGAGGCCATGTCTGTACATTCTAGGCTCGTCAAGTTTAACCCGAGTGTTCTGATGTGCAACACTAGCTTCCACCCGTTGTATGTGAACGTAGAGTCTATCACACCCGATCATCACGTGGTGTCTTGACACGACGAACTTTCGCAACGGTGCACACTCGAGGAGAAGACAATTCATCTTGAAATTTAAGTGAGGGATCACCTTATAATGCTACCGTTGTCCTAAGCAAAACAAGGTGCATGAAAGATTGACATCACATGCAAATCATAAGTGACATAATATGGCCATGAACTTGTGCTTTTGATCTCCATCCTGAAGCACCGGCATGATCTCCATCGTCACCGGCATGACCCCATGATCTCCATCAACGTGTCTCCATCGGGGTTTTCATGCCCACCATGCTTCTACTACTATTTCTACCATTTAGCGATAAAGTAAAGCATTACAAAGTGCTTAATGATTGACACGAAGGTCATCCAATAATTAAAGACAACCCTATGGCTCCTGACGGTTGTCGTACTCATCGACATGCAAGTTGTGAAATTCTATACATCACATGATCATATCATACATCACATATATCTCATCATGTAATTTGCCATATCATATCACAACATATCCTGCAAAAACAAGTTAGACGTCCTCTAATTGTTGTTGCAAATTTTACGTGGCTGCTACGGGCATCTAGCAAGAACGATTCCCACCAATGCAAAACCACAATGGTGATACATAAGTTTCTTTTCAACCTTCTCAAGAACCGCCTTTGTCGAATCCGATCCAACAAAAGTAGGAGAGACAGACACCTGCCAGCCATCTTTGTGCAACAAAGTCACACGTGAGTCAATGGAACCGGTCTCTCGTAAGCGTACGAGTAATGTTGGTACGGGCCGCTTTATCCCAAAATACCACTGAACCAACAACACAACCAAGGGAGGAAGCAATCTAAGCATCAACGCCCACAAACTCTTTTTCTTCTACTCGAGATCTCATCTACACAAATACCTAGCTCTAATACCACCGTTGGGGAACGTTGCATGGGAAACAAAAAAATTCCTACGCACACGCAAGATCTATCCATGGTGATCAGCATCTACGAGAGGGAGAGTGGATCTACGTACCCTTGTAGATCGCTAAGCGGGAAGCGTTAAGAAACGCGGTTGGTGTAGTCGAACTTCTTCGCGATCCAAATCGCCGAGCGTCCCGCGATCCAATCACGATCCATCCCGATCTAGCACCGAACGGACGGCACCTCCGCGTTTAGAACACGTACAGATTGATGACAATCTCTGCCTTCTTGATCTAGCAAGATGGTTCCGAGAGGTGGTCGAGTTCTCCGGCAGCACGACGGCATTCCGATGATGGTGGTGGAGCTATTCTAGTAGGGCTTCGCCTAAACACCGCTGAAAACCGATCTAGAAGAGAAACTATGCACTGGAGGAGAGAATAGCATGTGGCTGAAAATCTAGTAGCAAAACCCTCAAAAACCTCCAGTATATATAGGAGTAGGGGAGGAGGAGGAGGCTTGGCTCCCAAGGGAGCCAGCCCTGTTCGAACAAACCAGGAGGGAGGAGTCCACCTCCTCCACTCCTAGTAGGATTAGGACTCCTTCCTAATTTACCCTTTTTTGCCTTTTTCCACCTTTTTCTCCTTTGGCCTTTCTTCCCAGCCACATGGGCCCTTTGTAGGACTTCCACCATCCCACTAAGGGCTGGTATTCATCCTCCCAAAGCCCATGTGGCCTCTTGGGTCGAAATACCCTCCCCCGATGGTCCCCGGTACCCTCCTGGCACTCCCGATACACTACCGATGAGCTCGGAACTTATCCGGTGACCAAAATAGGACTTCCTATATATCAATCTCTAACTCCGGACTATTCTGGAGCTCGTCGTGACGTCCGGGATCTCTTCTGGGACTCTGAACAACTTTCGGTCACCACCATGCATAACTCTACACTACCAAAACGTCACCAAACCTTAAGTATGCAGACCCTACGGGTTCGAGAACTATGTAGACATGACAGAGACACCTCTACGGTCAATAAACAATAGCGGGACCTGGATGCCCGTATTGGTTCCTACATGTTCTACGAAGATCTTTATCGGTCGAACCTCTATATCCAGGATTCAGTTAATCCCGTATGATGTTCCCTTTGTTTATCGGTATGTTACTTGCCCGAGATTCGATCGTCGGAATCTCCATACCTAGTTCAATCTCGTTGCCAGCAAGTCTCTTTACTCGTTCTGTAATACAAGATCTTGTGGCTAACACTTAGTCACATTGCTTGCAAGGCTTATTGTGATGTTGTATTACCGAGTGGGCCCTGAGATACCTCTCCGTCACACGGAGTAACAAATCCCAGTGTTGATCCATGCCAACCCAGCAGACACCCTCGGAGATACCTATAGAGTACGTTTATAGTCACCCAGTTACGTTGTGACGTTTGATACACACAAGGCAATCCTCCGGTGTCCGTGAGTTGCATGATCTCATGGTCATAGGAACATATACTTGACATGTAGAAAACTGTAGCAATAAACTGACACGATCATATGCTATGTTTATAGTTTGGGTCTCGTCCATCACATCATTCTTCTAATGATGTAATCCTGTTATCAAATGACATCTCATGTCAATGTCTAGGAAACCTTAACCATCTTTGATCAACGAGCTAGTCTACTAGAGGCATACTAGGGACATAGTTGTGTCTATGTATCCACACATGCAACGTGTTTCCTTTCAATACAATTATAGCATGGATAATAAACGATTATCATGAACAAGGAAATCTAATAATTACTATTTTATTATTGCCTCTAGGGCATATTTCCAACAAGAAGAAGTGACAGAATTAAGAAAGATAACAATGGTTATAGGAGAAAATCATGTGATACTAAATCATGGCTACCGTGTAATGTAATACCACCAATTATTCAGAATAAAGCTGTCCAAAAGATCCAAGACAGAGGGACAAGATGATGTGGCCAAGGTTTCCAAAGCCACTGGAGCTGCACACAAATCCAAGATTATGTAATGATGAGACTTCTTCATAACATCCAACATAGGAGAAGATGGCTTCAGTTGCCTAGTTTGGGAGATATTTGCTCCGTTTATGCTAAGTTTATAAAATTCAGATATTTTAATATGTGTGCCTATGAACCTGTATGGCACCTTTTGTATGAAGTCCTTTTGCACCTTGTTAAAAAGACATGGATATAGTATTGGAATGCGGGAGACTTCACCTCTATGGTTAATATGGAAAATCTTATGTCTCCTTTTATTAATATATTGATGGCTATCCCTTACATTATGGATTGTATTGGGATGATATACTACCATACAGGTCTGAACAGAGATAACACTGGTTATTCCAAAAATGCTTAGTCAGGGATTTATATCAAGAGATGGTCCTTGGTATTTCAAATAAAGCAAGATCCTGGTTTTAATGAATAATAACAGATCATGGAACATTTTCAACTAGAATGTAAGAGGGTTGAATGCACCAGAAAAGTGGTGGGCAATTAGGTAAAGAGTGGAGGAAAGTGTTGTTGGTATACTCTGCATTCAGGAAACTAAAAGAGAGAACTTGACCTAGCTTACATCAACCAATTTTGTCCAGAAAGATTCAATAAATTTGAATATCTGCCTTCCATTGGGCCTTCTGGAGGTATCCTTACTGGTTGGAATGGATCTCTCTTTACTGGTGAAATGATTTTTCACAACAACTTCTCTATCTCATTGCAATTCACTTGCAACACCACTTCCACAACGTGGATTCTGACAAATATCGATGGCCCTTGCAACCCTGAAGAAAAGAGTGAATTCATTGATTGGTTTAGTAATATTTAAATGCCAAATGAAGTGTACTCGATCATCATGGGAGAATTAAACTTCATCAGAGCACCTCAAGACAGAAATAGAACTAGAGGGGATGTTAATCAAATGCTACTATTCAATGAAGCTATAAGTAGTTTAGGACTGTTAGAATTACCCCCGAAAGGCGGATAATTCAGCTTGAGTAATATTCAAGAAAGTCCTCTACTTGAGAAACTAGACTGGTTCTTCACTTTTGTAGCTTGGATGACTACTTACCCTGATACCACTTCTCTTCTTCTAGAAAAAACCAACTTATGATCATCTTCCTTGTGTGATTAAAATTGGCACAAACATTCCCATGTCTAAGGTTTTAACGATTGATAATTACTATCTAAAATATAGCTCTTTCAAATATTTTGGAATATTACTGTGGGATTCACTATTCCTGCCAAGAGAGTTGATGCTAAGTTTAAAAACCTGAGAAGAGCCTTGAAATTATGGGCCAGTAATTTTTCATGTCTTAACAAGAAGATTCAGGATTTAAATGCTTGCATTTTCCTTTGGAATTTGATTGAGGAGTACAGAGATCCATCATTGTTTGAAGAAAATTGCAAATCCATGCTAAAAGAACTCCTACTAACAGTGCTTAATAATCAGAAGATATATTGGAAATAGAGAGGAAGAATAAAAGGAGTTAAGTTTGGTGATGAAAATACAAAGATCTTTCACATTAAAGGCCCAATTTTATGAGAGTCATAACAAAATTGCCATGCTTCTGAATGAGAACCAAGTAGAAATTATTGATCATGATGGCAAAGTAGCTATTCTTTGGGAAGCATTTAGAAAATGATTAGGCCAATCCACTTGTCACAAAATGCACTTTGATTTAAATAATCTTCGGGAACATTGTGTGGAGCGTGAGGTTTTCCAAGACCTTGAGAAGCCTTTTACATAGAATAAATTGATACAGTGGTCAAGCAGCTTCCTACAGACAAATCTCTAGGTCCTGATGGTTTTAATAATAAAAACATTAAAGCTTGTTGGGACATCATTAAAGTGGATATTATTGAGCTTATCATGGCTTTTCATAATGAAAATGTAAATCTTGAGAGCATCAATACATCTTTCATTACCTTGATCCCAAAAATTGAAGTTCCAGTTTCCCCTTATGATTTCAAACCAATTTCACTACTCAATGGTGTTCTTAAAATAATCACCAAGCTGTTGGACAACAGACTGCAAAGAGTTATTCTTAAGATGGTGCATATTAATCAATATGGGTTTCCCAAATATAGAGTGATACAGGACTGTCTTGGTTGGGCATATGAATATATAAATTAATGTCACAAATCCAAAGAAGACATGGTAGTGATTAAACTAGACTCTGAGAAAGCATTTGATACTATTGAGCACCAGGCTATTATTGATATACTCACAGCAAAGGTTTTGGGAGAAAAGTGGATTTGCTGGATGCAATTACTTCTCACACATGCCTCCTCTATTGTGATGTTGAATGGAGTCCTAGGAAAAAATTCTACTTTAGAAGTGGAGTTAGACAGGGTGATCCACTGTCCCCATTAATTTTTGTCTTGGTTGCTGATCTTTTGCAACCAATACTGAATAAGGCCATGAGACTGAATTTGATTACTCCACCACTTCAAGTGAATAACTGCCTTGCTTTTCCAATAGTGCAATATGCAGATCATACTCTGGTCCTTATGCAAGCTAATGTTAGGAAATTGATATGTCTCAAATCTCTGTTAAACACATTTGCATCAGCCACTAGACTCAAATTCAATTATGAAAAATCAATCATGGTGCCAATAAACATTGCAGAAGACAGAATAAACATTTTCACCAACACCCTGCAATGTTCTAGAGGACAATTCCCTTTTACCTACCTAGGCTTGCCTTTGGGAATTTATAAACCAATTGTGGAGCAATGTATGCCCCTAGTCAACAGAGTTACTAAGAGATTGGCTAGTATTTCTACCTTTATAACCCAGGCTGGTAGATTGCTTCTGGTCAAATCAGTGCTACATCATTATCGGTATTCCTCATGTGTTGCTTGGACATACCTATCACCATCAAGAAGCAAATCAATAAATATTTGAAACATTGCCTCTGGAGAAGCCCTGATGTGGAAGACCACACACCAGCATTAGTGGCATGGCACACAGTTTGCAGAACCAAAAGTCAATGAGGTTTGGAAATCATGTATATCTATATACAAAACAAGACTTTGCTCATGAAAAATCTCCACAAGTTCTTCAATACACATGATATCCCATGGGTTAATTTAAGTTGGGAAAAATATTATAGTAATGGACAACTCCCAGGAGATCATAAAGTGAGCTCTTTTTGGTGGAAATCAAACTTGGCACTCATTGATCGTTTCAAAGCAATTGCCAGATGTAATGTGGGGGAAGGTAAGAGTGCCTTGTTCTGGGATGATATGTGGCATCAGTTTGTTTTGAAACAAAAATTCCGCCATATTCACTCTTTTGCAAATAATACAAGCTTAAATGTCCATCAAGTAATCACCACTGAATATCTCCAAGATTTCTTCTACCTACCATTGACTACACAAGCTTATGAGGAATTCTTGGAACTGGAAAACATTTGTATCACATTAACACAATCTGAATATTTGGATGCAGTGGACACATGGAGCTACATATGGGGAAATGAATTCTACTCCTCCATCAAAGCTTACAATGTGCTAATTGGGCACAAACAAACAACACCACACTTCAGTTGGATCTGGAACAACTCTTGTCAACCCAAACATAAAGTGTTGTTCTAGATGTTGTTACATGATAGAGTCAATACAAGAAATTTTTTAAGAAGAAAAAGCTTTGAGCTTGATGCATACAAGTGTGCAGTGAGAGACTATCAACAGGAAGAAACACTACACCACCTTTTTCATCTGTCTAACAAGAACACATAACTTGTCAGTGTTGGAAGCATATCAAGATCTAAAGGACAAGCTCAATTATCCCTTCTTTATGGACATTATCATTCTAGGGTCATGGGGCATATGGATATCAAGGAATAATAAGATCTTTGAGAATATAATACCTTCATTTCAAGGCTGGAATTTATCTTCGTGCAAGAACTCAAGCTTCTAAAATGCAGGATGAAGAGAAAACATTCACATCAATTTGTTGTCTCGTTGGAGAACTTATTGTTATTGATACCTTAGGAGTAGATTAGTTTTTTTCTTTTTTGACTTATTTCTGTTCTTCATTTCTTTTTATCTTTTTTGTTTTCTCTATTTTGTAGTTCTTTTAGTTCTTTTCTTTATTGGCCTTATCTCAAGCCTTTCAGACAACATGTAGACATCTATTTTAATTTTACAAAAATTGTAGTGGGGTTTTACCCTACTATTTATAGCCAAAAAAGTAATCAACAAAGCCCCGTCCCATAAGGGGTATCATGGTTGTACATGTAAGGTTGGAATAATGGTCACAACTTACACCAATCCATTTTCAAAAACCACACTCACTCACTTGCTCCGGTACACCAATTCTTTATCAAGTGGTTACCTAGCTCATCATCATCTCCCTCCAGCATTAGTGGCACCCGACAGGTTTTTTTGAAAAGCCTTTGAAAACACTTTTGTTTCCATCACCATGCATATTCCCGTCCCACTTTGCGTAGAATCTAGTAAGAAACCTAACTACTCTCACTCGCACAACCCTCTTCAGGAGGTAGGGTCATGCACGATGCAAGTATCGACAAGAAAGTATCGGAGGCATCCCACCGAAGTGGTCACCACATAAACATGGTCAACATCATGGAATAAAGTGCTATATGTCATGCAATAAAAGAGTTTAATAGTCATGGTCAAAGGGCTTCTTGCCTGGCTCAACAAAGTCCTCGGGGTCTCCAAAGTCTTTGGGTGCAACTCCCTCGTCAACACGCAATCTATCGTCATGATAATAATGGCAATATTAAGAATCATAACAAAAATAGAGCACAAACTCCACTTCTAAAATTTTACCCTAGTCTGGAAAAATTACTACAATAAATGCTAAAAATATTTGTCTAAGGTTTTTTAGTGAAAAGGATGTTGAAAATGATTTTCATAGAGGCTAAAAATACTAAAAACTAGGTTTCAAATAAATCCAGTACATAAAATGTTTTCAAAAAATCACAAGTGGCACTATTAAATACTACAGATTATTCTAAGATTTATGGTGGAGAAACTATTGGAATTGGATAGATATTATAGCCAAAGGAATTTCTGGAAGAATAAAAAGAAATGGAAAAGAAAAGCAAATAGGGACTCTGTGCCCTGGGCCAATTCGACCCGCAGCTGGGCCGACCCAAAGCCACAACGGCCTGAGATGAGCGAGGCATGCGCACGCCAGTTGGTTCAAACCCAACAGGTGAAATCACATTTGCTCCCTTGGTGGTTTTGGTAATTAATAACAACATATAGGTCATTGAACTAATATTTCCACTAAGCATATTTCAGGAAAAGTTTAATGATAGGGATGGCAAAAGGATTCTGGAGAAACCCCAAGATACAGGGAAATGGATTGGCAAAGCTTCAAGCAAGAGGACTCTACATTTTAGTTTGTGAGAAATCACTTTCATTCCATAGGAAACCAATATTATTAAAAGGGGGTAAGGTGGTGTTGGTGAACAAGATGCTCCACGTGCCCAAGTGATAGTCACCAAAAACACCCACAAGCTCTTCCACAAAAGTCCGTCCAAAGCCAAATATCCAAAATCGGTGCAACCAACAATTTCCACTCGGTGCCACTGATTCCCAAACTCAGACACACCCATGCCAAACCCTAGCACATCAGTGCAACCAATTCCACGTTGGTGCCACCGACTTTGGGTTGCCAACTTTCTCTTACCTCGATTCACATAATGGTACCAGCGAGTTTGTTGATCGGTGTCACCGAGTTGCGCAATCTTATAGTTGGTTACCTAATCAGTACATCGAGAATTATATATCAGTCTCACCGAGATTCTAAAGTTGTCACCTTTTGGTCACTTAGGTACCACCGATATTCACACATCCGTGCCACCGAGTTGGTCGCTTTAGGTGTAACAATTGGATTTTTGGGGATGCCTATATATACCCCTTCACCACCACCTACTCGACAGAGAAGGACTCAGATAAGATCCCCACTCATCCCAACTAATTTTTTGAGACAGAGCCACCTACTCATGTGTTGAGATCATGCCATTCTATTCCAACCATATGAATCTTGATCTCTAGCCTCCCAAAGTTGCTTTCCACCCAATCAATTTCTTCCACCAAAGCCAAATTTGTGAGAGAGTGATTGAGTGTTGTGGAGTGTATCATCTTCAAGCACAAGAGCAAGGAGTTCATCGATATTATCGAGCCTATTATCTCTTGGAGGGTGGTGCCTACTAGATCGATTAGGTGTCTCTTGGGAGCCTCCTAATTCGTATTGTGGAGTGAACCAAGAAGTTTGTACGGACAAGGAGATCGCCTACTTCATGAAGTTCTACCCAAGTTAGGCTAGTCCTCTGTGGACGTAGGCCATCATGGTATAGTCAAGTTTGCTTCTTCATGGAACCCTCCGTGGGTAGATCCCACCATGGACTCCCGTGATCGTTACCCTCCATGGGTTGAATACTCCATAAACATGGACATACGATAGCACCACCTATTGGAACCACGAGAAAAATCTTAGTGTCTCCAAATTGCGTTTGATTTTCCTACCCTTCCTTTACTACTCATGCTTGTCTTTACTTTCTGCTGCTATACTCGTAGACATGCATGTGTAGGGTGTGCTTGACTTGCTATGAATGCTAAAATCTGCCAACACTTAAAATTGGGAAAAAGTAGACTTTTATTTGGTCAAGTAGTGTAATCACCCCCCCCCCTCTAGAGCTACTTTCGATCCTACAAGTGGTATCAGAGCTTTGGTGTCCATTGCATTGGTTTCACAACCTAGGAGAGTATGTCGTCTAGTGAGGGAAATTATTACCGTAGAGGTTAGTACTTTGATGGCACTAATTTAGCTAGTTCGAAGAACAAAATGAAAATTTATATCCTTGGTCATAACCCCGTCGTTTGGGCTATTGTTCGTTTTGGATTGCAAGGTGAAATCTTTACGGATGGAAGGGAACCGGATCATGAAGCGACCCCGGATGAATTAAAGATGTTGCAATACAATGCTCAAGCATGTAACATTTTCTTCAACTGCCTATGCCCCAAAGAATTCAACAAAATCAGCCATCTTGAGAATGCAAAAGAGATTTGGGATACTTTGGTTGATATGCATGAAGGTACCGAATCCGTGAGAGAATCCAAGTTGGATGTTCTTCAAAGTCAGCTTGACAAGTTTATGATGAAGGATGGTGAAGGAGTCGCTGAGATGCACTCTAGGCTAGCTCTCATCACCAACGAGATTTTTGGCTTAGGAAGCAAGGAAATGACCGACAAATTCATCATGAAGAAGATACTTCAAGATTTGGATGATAGATATGACATTGTATGCACATTGATCCAAATGATGCCCAACTACAAAGATCTCATGCCTACGGAAGTGATTGGAAGGATTGTTGCTCATGAGATGACACTCAAGGACAAGGAAGATCTTCACAACAAGTCTAGCGGTGCATACAAAGCCACAAGTGATGCTCCCGCAACATCAAGCGATAACCTTATCACAAATGAAGAGATAAGCCTCATGGTCAAGAAATTCAACAAGTTCTACAAGAATAGAGGCAAGGATTGAAGATCCAACTCAAGATATGAAGAGAAGCATTCGTCAAGTCATGACCGAAACTACTACAATTGTGGGAAGCCCGAACACTACTCCAATGAGTGCATGGCTCCTTACAAAATGAAAGAAGAGTCACCAAGAAGACGAAGCTTAAGAGATAAGTCACCTCAAAGAGAGAGAAGGAGTAGAGATGATCGTTATGAATGAAGACCCTCAAGGAGAAGTAGGCACTAGGAGAACGATAAGTAGACCAAGAGCTACTCAAGAAGAAGACATCAAGCTCATGTTGGTG